>CM059782.1:7672452-7857452 GCA_030435695.1 Brachymystax lenok tsinlingensis | reverse complement strand
GTCTAGAACTTTTTAGGAGACTAAGACATCGTGTTACTATTTTGCAACCTAAGCAGGATGGAGTTGAGATAACAGGAAAACTGTCGACAGACGATTTATAACGGGACCCTATAACAGGAAACGGTTTCTTCACCCAGGGAGGGGAGAAACGGTCATAAAGCTGGTAGAAGTGATAAGATGTAAGTTGTAAAACGCAGCCCATCTAAAGTGGGTTGGAGTTAAATTGTATGTATATATAAAGGACTGTGTTCTTATTGTGATTTAGAATTCTCGGTGAATAAACATTTGACATAATGATCTCTGTAGCTGGGTCTCTGTCTGTTTCATTTTAACCAAAGCTTTACGACTTTTGGGTTACAGACAGAGTAGGTCAATTATAGTTCAGTTTGTGAACATTAAGAACAAAATTTCCATAACACTTTGTGATGTACTGGTGTGTTTATTTATCGCTTGGATCGCCCTTTCAGAAGCTGACGATTAGATTGTCAGGATGGGCAATGTACTTTCTAGGTACGCTAGAATGACTAGTAAATACCCCTCAAGGTACACTGCATTTTAACCAGCTAAATCCTGTGTAACAACCCCTTAAAAGGTTAAAAGGAAGTGTTACTAAATTCTTTCTTTCTACATTTTCTTGCCTACTCCTCAGAGGATTGTGTCCTGGTCAGAGGTTAGAGGTAGTGTTGGAGAGTGCTGCCACCTGCAGGCCATAGATGGTAATGCATTCCACAGTCACCTGTCCTGGTTCCCCTCCCTCTCTACCTATTTATAAGCTCTACTGTAAAGTCAGCCTGACTGAGTAGTGTTGTTTCAGTGGGTACAGCAGCATCTAAGAACGAGGCTATTAATGTATCAAGATAGCTTGGTGAAATTATTGACTTGTTGTATATCAGTGTACAGTACAGAGGCCTTTCTAAAATGCAGAGATATAGGAGAGGGGGATGAGAGAGAACGAGAAAGAGAGAGAGAGAGAGAGAGAGAGAGAGAGAGAGAGAGAGAGAGAGAGAGAGAGGTGGGTTAATGGTCACGCTGCCACTGTCTTTCCTTGTCCCTCTCTCATCCCCCCTCACAGAGAAGTCTTCAGGAAGCTGTACTTCATATTATAACGCCCCTCACTGAGCAAATCAAATCTGTGCAAAACCAAGCGAATTAAAAGAGGTGTTCGGTGCAGAACAAGAAACCATCTTTCATATCATACAGATTCCCCTCTTCCCTAATTCAATGAAACGTGTTTTCCGCACACACGGGATTGCCGTGGCGACAGAATCATCTGTCACCATTCAATATCTCTGCCATCCCTCCGCTTCTCATTCAATCAAGGTAGCTAGCTCTGAGGCATTAGCGACACATTGGCTCAGTGCACACAAGGAGCACTGGTAAGTGGATTTGGCTAACCCAGTTATGTTTCTCGCTAAAGACGCCATCATAGCAAACACCAAGCTTTCACTCAGAGCAGGAACCCAACATCTTAAGCAACAATTCACCAGTATTGTACCAGCAGAGGGTTTTCACTAGGTCTAAAAGCCGACGCTTTGTGGGGCAACTCACCACATCCACCACCAATGAGACTCACCCACCTGGGGGATGCATGGCAGCCTTCAGTAAAGACACAGAGACACATAGTATAAACACAGACAATGGAAATAATGGAAACAATAGCAGTTCATAGGCAAACCACCACACTACCTCACCCACCACACCCCTACCTCACCCACCACACTACCTCACCCACCACCTCTACCTCACCCACCTCACCCCTACCTCACCCATCACACTACCTCACCCACCACACCCCTACCTCACCCACCACACTACCTCACCCACCACACTACCTCACCCATCACACTACCTCACCCACCTCACCCCTACCTCACCCATCACACTACCTCACCCATCACACTACCTCACCCACCACACCCCTACCTCACCCATCACACTACCTCACCCACCACACCCCTACCTCACCCACCACACCCCTACCTCACCCACCACACCCCTACCTCACCCACCACACTACCTCACCCACCACACCCCTACCTCACCCACAACACTACCTCACCCACCACATCTCTACCTCACCCCTACCTCACCCACAACACTACCTCACCCACCACACTACCTCACCCACCACACCTCTACCTCACCCACCACACTACCTCACCCACCACACTACCTCACCCACCACACCCTACCTCACCCACCACACTACCTCACCCACCACACCCTACCTCACCCACAACACTACCTCACCCACCACATCTCTACCTCACCCCTACCTCACCCACAACACTACCTCCCCCACCACACTACCTCACCCACCACACCCCTACCTCCCCCACCAAACTACCTCACCCACCACACCTTTACCTCCCCCACCACACCACCTCACCCACCACACTACCTCACCCACCACACTACCTCACCCACCACACCTCTACCTCCCCCACCACACTACCTCACCCACCACACTACCTCACCCACCACACTACCTCACCCACCTCACCTCTACCTCACCCACCACACTACCTCACCCACCACACCTCTACCTCACCCACCACACCTCTACCTCCCCCACCACACCTCTACCTCACCCACCACCCCATTTGTACATACTAGATTCCTGAACGGGTCAGGACCCACCTGCATAGAATGGTTCAGAGAGCCGATTGCATGCATTAATTTGTCTATTCAACATTTGGATAGAAGGAAACCATGTCTGCCTTCCGCTCAACACAACAAGCTCCTGGATTACTGTATTCACTTTTTAATCCTGATTTTAAATGTTTCCAACCCGCCAGCTGATTTATTTGCAGCTCACCCGCAGGGAACCGTGGGTATCTGACCTGACGCAGGACTCTAATACATACCCACGTCCACTCCCACCCTTACTCCACAGACACACCTGGCTTACACACACTGAGCACACACACACACACACAGATGGCCCTCTTACCTGAGTGACTTTCTCGGTGACGTGGTGTGTGCGGTCGATGCGCTTGCAGGGGGCTATGATATCCATGTCCCCCACGGGCAGCGCGATGAGGGGGTCCGCCTTGAAGTCCACAAAGTTCAGGGTGATCTGAGGGATCTTACTGATGGTGCGGTAACGCATGAGGTCCGAGTCCGACGTGGAGTTGAGGATGTTGGACTTGTTGTTCACCGCCCCTGAAAGAACACACTGTCAGAGGACTGCCCAGACTATACGGACCACACCTGTGTTCAAACACTATTTGATATCGTTAGAAGTAACGGGCCACAGCACACACCTCTACCATACAGATAGATTTAGTGGGTCACAGCACACAGATCTACCATACAGATAGATTTAGTGGGTCACAGCACACAGATCTACCATACAGTATGGGAGCAGAAATACTGGTTAAATACTGTACAACCAGGAAATATAAGGGTCTTTTAAGTATTTCAAAGCTTCTAAAATACCAAGGAAGTAGGTGCTAATAGATGCTACAACATACAGATTCCTAGTTCCTACTGCACTGTTTACCCCTGTG
The DNA here is from genome assembly GCA_030435695.1 of Brachymystax lenok tsinlingensis. NCBI lineage: Eukaryota > Metazoa > Chordata > Actinopteri > Salmoniformes > Salmonidae > Brachymystax > Brachymystax lenok. The sequence goes on along the minus strand of CM059782.1, from coordinate 7,853,940 downwards.
TATATTTTGTATCCAGCTCAAATACAGGCAAGGAGGTGGTGTGTATTTTCTTTCTCAAGGTGCAATTCTATTTGGAAATATGCCCCTCCCCCACCTGTGCTGTTGTGGATGGGCCCGGCCGTGCTGTACTTCCGACCCGACGGAGGCCGCATGGCCTCGATGTCATCCACCGACGACGCCCGCCGTATGCTGTGGAAACTCTCGCGGGAGCGGCTGTGTGACAGGCTGCAGTTGGACACCGAGGCATCTGGGTTAAGCATCCGGAGGGCGATGCGGGGCGACGACTGGCCGAGGGGCAGCGAGGAAGGTGCAGGCTCTGAGCCAAGCAGGATACGCTGGTCCTCGGGCCACAGCAGGTCCGGCCTGGTGCTGCTGCTTCCACAGCTGGAGCTCTGGTGCTCCAGGGGTAAGGGGGGCAGGGAGAGCAGCTCTCCCAAAGCCAGGGACTTGTGGCTGGGTTGGCTGGGGACTGGGAGGTGCCCAGTCTCCGGGTCGTCCAGAGAGGCCTTGCTATTGCTGAGCGAGCGGCGTGAGGGCAGGCGGAGCTTGAAGCCACGTGGCCGGCCTAGAGAAAGAGGAAGAGGGTGGAAGCAAATAAAACGAGAGAGGAAGAGTAAAACATCGTGGTAAAGAGACAGACAGGGAGAGAAAGAGAGTGAGTGGGAGAGAGGAAAGCAGAGAGGGAGAGAAAGGAATGAGACAGTGGGAGAGAGAGAGGGATAGGTATGGGTGGGAGAGAGAGGGGGATAGGTATGGGTGGGAGAGAGAGAGAGGGATAGGTATGGGTGGGAGGTAGAGAGGGGGATAGGTATGGGTGGGAGATAGAGAGAGAGAGGGATAGGTATGGGTGGGAGATAGAGAGGGGGATAGGTATGGGTGGGAGAGAGAGAGAGGGATAGGTATGGGTGGGAGAGAGAGAGAGGGATAGGTATGGGTGGGAGATAGAGAGAGAGAGGGATAGGTATGGGTGGGAGAGAGAGAGAGGGATAGGTATGGGTGGGAGAGAGAGAGAGGGATAGGTATGGGTGGGAGAGAGAGAGGGATAGGTATGGGTGGGAGAGAGAGAGAGGGATCGGTATGGGTGGGAGAGAGAGAGCAATACATTTAAACTGAATAGATCAGGCATTTACGTATTTGCTTCAATCACTGAACACAGCCAGGGGAGTGAGGAGCCAGGGGGGCAGCTTGTGGTTACCTGTGAGGAGCCAGGGGGGCAGCTTGTGGTTACCTGTGGGGAGCCAGGGGGGCAGCTTGTGGTTACCTGTGGGGAGCCAGGGGGCAGCTTGTGGTTACCTGTGAGGAGCCAGGGGGCAGCTTGTGGTTACCTGTGGGGAGCCAGGGGCAGCTTGTGGTTACCTGTGGGGAGCCAGGGGGCAGCTTGTGGTTACCTGTGGGGAGCCAGGGGGCAGCTTGTGGTTACCTGTGGGGAGCCAGGGGGCAGCTTGTGGTTACCTGTGGGGAGCCAGGGGGCAGCTTGTGGTTACCTGTGAGGAGCCAGGGGCAGCTTGTGGTTACCTGTGGGGAGCCAGGGGGCAGCTTGTGGTTACCTGTGGGGAGCCAGGGGGCAGCTTGTGGTTACCTGTGGGGAGCCAGGGGGCAGCTTGTGGTTACCTGTGAGGAGCCAGGGGGCAGCTTGTGGTTACCTGTGGGGAGCCAGGGGGGCAGCTTGTGGTTACCTGTGGGGAGCCAGGGGGGCAGCTTGTGGTTGAGGTTCTGGTTGGGCTGTTTGTTGTCTGACATGACCTCAAAGTTGATGATGAACATGATCACCAGGCCATCCTCATTCTTCACCGGCACCACATCCACCAGACACAGGAAACACACACCTGACAGAGAGAGAGAGAGAGAGAGACAGAGAGAGAGAGAGAGAGAGAGAGAGAGAGAGAGAGAGAGAGAGAGAGAGAGAGAAACTAAAATAATGATTTTCCAGAGAAGATCCAGATCTCAGAGAATTAGACCAAAGTTCTCAATTGGTACAAAATATATAGAGTACTGCACACACTACAATTACTTAGGTTTAAAAATAAGCTCAACTGGACACCTTAATGAAGCAGTGAATGAACTGAGAGAGAAAGCACGCAGGGCACTCTACGTCATTAAAAAATTATAATAATTTAAATACCTATTAAAATTTGGCTAAAACTAATTGAATGTGTCATTGAACTAATTGTGTCACGTCTGCTCCTTCTCTTCCCTCCCCCTGGCGCTTGAGGGCGCTAGGTTACCCTGCATCACACACTCCTGCCTTCCCTCGTCATACGCATCAGCGATATTGGACTCACCTGGACTCACTCATCACCTGTTATTTCCTCCCCTATATTTGTCAGTTCCCCGCTGCTGCATTGATTGGTTTTTGTCTTTAGTTTTAGTTTGCTGACGCTGTTCCTGTCTCGTTCCATGTCCGTTATTTATTAAATGTTTACTCCCTGTACCTGCTTCGTCTCTCCAGCGTCATCCCATGTGACAGAATGCAGCAGCCAACATACAAAGCATCGGGGCGTACTGGCGTTCCGGTTGGTATTGTGGCATCGGCTCTGGGTCGCCACCGATGGAACCGGTGGTGTCTAGCCAGCTCATCGGCCTTCCATGCCCTAGCTGGCTGGAGAGGTTTCCTTGCCCCGGTTGGCTCGGATGGCGCCCATCCTACGTCGGGCCTCAGCCGGATCGTCTGTTCTTGTTTGCCCAGCCGGTCCAGGAGTTTTTTTGTTTTGTTGGTGACGTCGGGGTGGATTCCGACCGCCGATGGAACCGGGGGTGCCTAAGCCAGCCCGTCTGGCTTTCACGCCCTGGCTGGCTCGAGAGGTTGGTGGCTTCCCATCCCACGTCACACTCCACTGGATCATCAGGCTCCCTCTCTGCAGCGGGATCGGCAGGCGATCGTCGGGCTCCCATGCATCAGCTGGCTCGCCAGGCTCTCACGCTCTTGCCGGTTCGTCGGGCTTTCACGCCCCAACCGGCTTGCCCAGCGCCCATGTCTCGGCTGGTTTGCCCAGGTGGGCGTGATTCTGTGAATGGTCTGGGTGTAGCTGGTGCAGAGGAGTCAGGCGCAGGACAGCAGAGATGAGTACCACAAGTATTTTTACTCAAAAACATAGTCATACAACAAGAATAACCAAGCCCACAATATGGACCGAAAAACACAAACAATCACGCACAAAAACATTGGGAAAACAGAGGGTTAAATAATGAACATATAATTGGGGAATTGAAACCAGGTGTGTAAAACAAGACAAAACAAATGGAACATGAAAAGTGGATCGGCGATGGCTAGAAGACCGGTGACGTCGACAGCCGAACGGCGGAAGTCATGACAGCTGGTCCTGGGGCTGAGTTCACAAACTTGTACTACTAACACACTGAAGCCTCAGGACCAGAATATCCAATCAATCAGAATAAACCAAATTACAGCACAGTCAAAACAAAACTACATTGCTTATTGGGAAACACAAGCACAATCACAAAGCAAAATGCAGTGCTATCTGGCCCTAAATCGACAGTACACCGTGGCTAACTATTTGACCATGGTTACTGATCAAAACCTTAGAAAAACATTGACAAAGTACAGGCTCAGTGAGCACAGCCTTGCCATTGAGAAGGGTAGACACAGGAAAACCTGGCTACCTGTAGAGGAAAGGCTGTGCAACCACTGCAAAACAGCAGAACCTGAGACGGAGCTGCATTTCCTGACAAAATGTCAAAAATATAAAACAATTAGAGAGTGTCATTTCCCCAAATTTTTAACTATTATTCAAGGTTTCAAAGACCTCTCTGATGAGAATAGGCTACCCGTCCTGTTGGGGGAGGACGCAGAGAGCTGTGGGTTGGCAGCGCACTACATTGCTGCCTGCCATAAGTTGAGGGACAGTGTCTGACAGACCAACCAACCTGCACATGTCCTCTACTGTATGCTTAGTGTTATTGTTTAATGTATGGTTATTTTGACCCTTGGTTATTGTTGTTACTGTTGTCCCGTTGACAATTTTGATTCTTATATCCCAAGTAAGCTTTGGCAATATGTACATTGTTACGTCATGCCAATAAAGCACATTGAATTGAATTGAGAGAGAGAGAGCGAGAGGAGAGAGAGAGAGAGAGAGAGAGAGAGAGAGAGAGAGAGAGAGAGAGAGAGAGAGAGAGAGAGAGAGAGAGAGAGAGAGAGAGAGAGAGAGAGAGAGAGATTAGATGACATGGAACACAAACACACACAGAGGGTTGTAGGCACATACACAAAAAAACAGAGAGCTACACACACACACACACACACACAAGACGCAGGTTGACGTTTATTGGGATGGGTCTCGTCCTTGAGCGAGAAATTAGTCATTTCCAGCTAAATAGGCCAGCTGCAAAGTCAAAATTGTCTATTGTAAAATTGCAGGAAAAACATTTGAGCTTTTTGGTCAACCCCTCTGCAGGGCAGCCTCCAGAACAACATTCATGACAAGAAAGGCTAACCTGCCAGAAAGACACACACACACACACGCACACACACATTCAAAACATCCACTTCATCGCATGATCCACTGGTGCACATCATTCCCACGTAATGCCCATGCCTTAAGACAACCACAGTGATTTCACTTCACAAGAGCGTGAAAATATATTTTACTGAGCATGAAATCAGATTTTATGGCCATATGTAGCTGTCCACCTACAGAGCACAGTTTCAGTAGTAGGTTTGAATAAAATGACTGTTTCAGTAGGTTTGAATACAATGACCGTTTCAGTAGGTTGGAATACAATGACTGTTTCAGTAGAGTTGAATACAATGACTGTTTCAGTAGGGTTGAATACAATTACTGTTTCAATAGGTTGGAATACAATGACTGTTTCAGTAGGGTTGAATACAATGACTGTTTCAGTAGGGTTGAATAAAATGACCGTTTCAGTAGGTTGGAATACAATGACTGTTTCAGTAGGGTTGAATACAATTACTGTTTCAGTAGGGTTGAATACAATGACTGTTTCAGTAGGTTTGAATTAAATGACTTTTTCAGTAGGAATTAATTAAATTACTGAATTAAAAATGGTTGTTTCAGTAAGGGTTAATTAAATAACTTTTAGTAGTGTTGAATTAAATGAAGCCACACATGTTGTTTGGGCTTTAAGTCCTATTTCGAATTTCATCAGTGACCCTGTGGACATTTCAGTACGGTACTTTAATCATAGAGATGTTACGGCATAAAGCCTATTTCTACCAACACAGCATCTGGTATTTACAATGCTCAGACAGTCAAAACATTCATAAACATGAGTCGCTTGCCAGTCTGCTTTACCCAACATCAACCTTCACTCCATTCATAAATTCGTTATAAAGCAGGGATCCCATCAATTTTGTTTGATGAATTAACATTTTAAAGAATCAACAAGGTTGTAACTGATTACCCCACCCAAAAGATACACCATTCAACATTTCTACACGGAACGCTCCTTCTCAAACTTACAGGGCACCTTCCAGTCAAATGATCCCTATTCCTTCTTCTTAACCCTATCCTAGCTCTACCCTGCCCCGCCCCATGTCCTTACCCTTACCTGGTGGGTAGCCAGTGACTGGCGCTGGGCTGGCGTGGACATACAGGGTTAGCTAGGTTGGCAGCAGCCTCTGCAATCTACACAGTACTGTGTTGTGGACACACGAGTGAGTGTTCAGTCTAGCGCCCAGCCCAGCCATCATTGATCTTTGAGCCATCACACCACAGGAGAGTGGCCCATGGAGGGGGCTGGACCGCTCCGTAATCCCCACACAGACAAAACAGGGAAAACTGTATGAGGATTACAGGTCTCCTCACACCCCCCATCTGGCTCTCACCCTTGATGTCTGAGTGTGTGTGTGTGCGTGTGCTGTGTGCACCTATGCTCTTAACTTCTTAGGGAGCGGCTCCCGATGTGACGGTTTTGGAGAGTCTGGCGTGCCCAAAGTAAAATGCCTCCCACTCAGGCCCAGAAAATAGGATATGCACATAATTAGTACTATTGCATAGGAAACACTCTGACGTTTCTAAAAGTGTTAACATAATGTCTGTGAGTATAACAGAACGGATATAGCAGGCGAAAACCAGAGGAATTTCTGTCCTGGAAAAAGTGTTTTTGACACATTGCCTCATTTTGAACCCCTCCCTATTGAAAACAGCCACATCTGGGAGTAAGATTGCAGTACCTATTGCTTCCACTGGATGTCAACAGTCTCTAGACAGTGTTTGGTGATGTTAGGTTGCTCTGGATGGTAATAGAAGAAGAATTTCAAACTAGTCACCGGATGTAAACAGAAGAGGAGGCGTGTTCACGGGCTCGCGCGCGCTGCTGTTTTTTCCTTTCCTATCGTCCAGTTTATAATCCGGTTGAAATATTATAGTAAATATACATAAAAGTGTTCCTAAGGATACATTATCAATGATGTTTTATTGTTCTTGGACAAGTGTATAGGTATAGGTTGAACGTGTTCTCTTCCCGGTTCAATGGGCGAGTGGACGCTGTATTTTATGAACATAGCGCGCCAACCAAATGGAGATTTATGGATATAATAAATTACTTTTTCTAACAAAAGAACCATTGGATGTCTTCGTTGGACACCTGGGAAGCCCTCAGCAGAAGTCCTTCGAAAGGTAAGGGATTTTATATTAGCGATTTTATGCGTTTTATGAGACCAGCGTTGGTTATGGATTTATGCTAATGCATAAAATATGAGAGGTGCTATCCTCAAACAATCAAATGTTGTGCTTCAAAAGCCTTTTTGAAATCTGACAATCCTGTGATATTGCAAAGAATCAGAGCTTTTGATGACTATGCAACACTTGTATATTGATGAATGTTTAGTAATTCATCAGTTACCTGACAGTCTTTCATCAGTTACCTGATAGTCTTTCATCAGTTACCTGATAGTCTTTCATCAGTTACCTGACAGTCTTTCATCAGTGAAATAATGTAAATATTCAAAACTGATATGTTCTTCTACTTCTAAACTCTATCTCCCATTCAGAGCCTAATGAAACATTATCACCATCAATCTCCATCTTGAAATCCCAGAGCTCAGCGTTACCCCTTAACCCCCGCATAGGAAGGAAAGGAATGTCTCGCTTAATCTGTTTTCCAAAAATCCACTATTTCCATGCTGGAGATTACACGACTAGGCCCTAATTATACACATCACGGGGTGACGAGAGATGGGTTCCTGATGAAAGACTCTCAGGTGACTGATGAAAGACTGTCAGGTAACTGATGAAAGACTGTCAGGTAACTGATGAAAGACTGGCAGGTGACTGATGAAAGACTGGCAAGTGACTGATGAAAGACTGGCAGGTGACTGATGAAAGACTGTCAGGTAACTGATGAAAGACTGTCAAGTAACTGATGAAAGACTACCAGGTAACTGATGAAAGACTATCAGGTAACTGATGAAAGACTGTCAGGTAACTGACGAAAGACTGTCAGGTAACTGACGAAAGACTGTCAGGTAACTGGTGAAAGACTGGCAGGTGACTGATGAAAGACTGGCAGGTTACTGATGAAAGACTGTCATGTAACTGATGCAAGACTGTCATTTGACTGATGAAAGACTGTAAGGTGACTGATGAAAGACTGTAAGGTAACTGATGAAAGACTGGCAGGTGACTGATGAAAGACTGGCAGGTAACTGATGAAAGACTGTCAGGTGACTGATAAAAGACTGGCAGGTAACTGATGAAAGACTGGCAGGTGACTAATGAAAGACTGGCAAGTGACTGATGGAAGACTGTCAGGTAACTGATGAAAGACTAGCAGGTGACTGATGAAAGACTGGCAGGTTACTGATGAAAGACTGTCAAGTAACTGATGAAAGACTGTCATTTGACTGATGAAAGACTGTCAGGTAACTGATGAAAGACTGTCAGGTAACTGATGGCTCATCAGGCGATTAGTGATGACAGCATCTATGAGCTGTGGCCAGAGACAAACTGAAGAAAAGATTTGAAGAGAAAATAACATGAAGAGGAAAGGACAGAGAAGATTAGGCTACATGGCTTTAGAGAGACTCTGGGGTGTGAAAGAGTAAGGGAATGCGAGACCGTTGTGGAGAGAAGATTATGCTGCATTACGTTAGAGAGAGACTCTGAGGCTATTTGTCTTATAAATCTCCATAATCAATGTTAAATGTAGATGCGGAATCACATTTAACATTGATCATGATTCTTTGGATTCATTTGTTTTTGTTTCTTAGTGTACCGCTTTGATGTATGTCCTGTTTTATTTCCAAGGATACCATTGCCCTCTTGTGACCAACTAGTGTAATTGGAACAGGTCAGATCATTGTGGTGTACAGAATGTTCCTCAAAGCCCCAACAAACAGGGGCATAGCCAGCCACGAATACGGACTTATACAGTATGTGAGTCTGTGCAAAACTGTGTGGGCCAGAAGTCAATATACACACAAATGACAACACCGGAGTTGTACAACACATAAAATAGTGTATTAGATTGTCATTGCTTATCAAAACTGACAACTTCTCTCTTAATGAAGATCTAGATCAATCGAGACCACAGCTACATATAGTTTAAGCTACTGCAAAAAATGCATTGTATTCACAGAACAGTCACCTTCAAGCTGTGATGTAACACATGTCAAAGTATTCACAGAACAGTCACCAGTGAAGCTGTGCTCAAGTACACAATGTAAAAGTATTCAAAGTATTCACCTTCAAGCTAAGATTTAACTAATGTAAAAGTGTCCAAAGAACAGTCACCTGCTAGCTGTTATGTAACAAATGTCAAAGTATCCAAAGAACAGTCACCTTCAAGTTGTGATGTAACAAATGTCAAAGTATTCACAGAACAGTCCCCTTCTAGCTGTGATGTAACACATGTCAAAGTATTCACAGAACAGTCACCTTCTAGCTGTGATGTAACACATGTCAAAGTATTCACAGAACAGTCACCTTCAAGCTGTGATGTAACACATGTCAAAGTATTCACAGAACAGTCACCAGTGAAGCTGTGCTCAAGTACACAATGTAAAAGTATTCAAAGTATTCACCTTCTAGCTGTGATTTAACTAATGTCAAAGTGTTCAAAGAACAGTCACCTGCTAGCTGTTATGTAACAAATGTCAAAGTATCCAAAGAACAGTCCCCTTCTAGCTGTGATGTAACACATGTCAAATTATTCACAGGACAGTCACCTTCTAGCTGTGATGTAACAAATGTCAAAGTATTCACAGGACAGTCCCCTTCTAGCTGTGATGTAACAAATGTCAAAGTATTCACAGAACAGTCACCTTCAAGCTGTGATGTAACACATGTCAAAGTATTCACATAACAGCTACCTTCTAGCTGTGATGTAACAAATGTCAAAGTATTCACAGAACAGTCTCCTTCTAGCTGTGATGAAACACATGTCAAAGTATTCACATAACAGTCACCTTCAAGCTGTGATGTAACACGTCAAAGTATTCACATAACAGTCACCTTCAAGCTGTGATGTAACACATGTAAAAGTATTCATATAACAGTCACCTTCTAGCTGTGATGTAACAAATGTCAAAGTATTCACAGAACAGTCACCTTCAAGCTGTGATGTAACACATGTCAAAGTATTCACAGAACAGTCAACTTCTAGCTGTGATGTAACACATGTCAAAGTATTCACAGAACAGTCACCTTCTAGCTGTGATGTAACACATGTCAAAGTATTCACAGAACAGTCACCTTCTAGCTGTGATGTAACACATGTCAAAGTATTCACAGAACAGTCACCTTCTAGCTGTGATGTAACACATGTCAAAGTATTCACATAACAAAAAAAGAGTTCACACATTACATTCTCAATTGTGCTGACAGCACTCACTATGTTCTACCTGAAACGCAGCTCCCAGAGGGAATCAAACGAATTCAGGTCTCAATCATTCCTCAAAGACAGGTTCTTTGTTGCTCTGGGAAATGACAGAAGCAACACACACACACACAATCAATCAGGCTGTAATCAATCAGGCAAACAATTTCCCCTGCCTTGACATTTACTAAGGCAACAGAGCCCGACTTATAACCACAGCCCTCTGGTGAAACGGCCAACCCTGGAACATTGAGAATGGACACGAGTGTCATGTCCTCCATCAGCACAAAGCCCTTGAGTCATAAGGATCTGTTTAAGTGATAATGCCTGAGAAGCCGTATCGGGCCGGCAAACCGTTCCAATATATCTTCCAAACACCGGCTTCGAAGGCGTTATCACTTTTATACAACAGGTTACCAACATATACAAATAAAGATTGACATATTTTCATTAGAACTTTATTTTGATGAATTTCTTCATACTATTTCATCCTTCCCCAAGTAATATTCCAGACACAAATCTAGAGTTGCCACCCAAGCTGGCTGGTCGTTCGTCCGTTTAATTACCAGAGACCCCACCAAGTCGTTAAGTCTTTTTGTTCTAATTCTACGGACGCCATTGAGTCATTCCTTCTAAATGTTCAGGTGCCATGATGGTTTGGCGACGCTCTGATCACGTGCTCGCTAGCTAACCAAACTTCGGCTAACACGGTCAGGTCAAACAGTGCAGCCAGAATAGCAACAACCGAAGTTGCTGTGTTTGTTTCATGTGTTGTCTAGTGATTTGTTGTTGTTGTTGTTGTTGATGCAATGAGATAATGATGTGCGAGTGTGCCAGGCCGCTGTTCAGAGGGACTAGCCAACTACTCAGCTAACATAATCACTTCAAACTGAAGCTGGAAAGACGGTAAACTGTCATGAGAGTAATAAAGAAATGGGAGATAATGACTAGATGCTTTTTATAGTGGAGATCAAGTTTTACAAAGCGCCTGACTGGGCTGATGAGACAGTGGATTACGCAGTCAGATGGAACACATGGGCATTTTAACGTCATAGATTTAGCCGGTGGTAACTTGTGGAATAGACACCGTCTGGAATGTGGTTTTAACCAATCAGCATCCAGGATTATACACACCCGTTGTATAAACACACTCAAACACTCACCATACAAGGTTACACACACACACACACACACACACACACACACACACACACACACACACACACACACACACACACACACACTTGGGGGCAGAGCATGACAAGATTTGACACAGACTTTGAAAGGGGTCAATCCTTTGCGCCATATAGAGTCAATCAATTGAACATAAAGATCTAACCACCTATATAACTGGGGGGTAATAATGGGGGTAATAATGTGGCAAAAAATGAGGGGTATTAATGGGGGTAATAATGGGGGGGGTAATAATGAGGGGTAATAATGGGGCTAATAATGGGGGTAATAATGAGGGGTAATAATGGGGGTAATAATGAGGGGTAATAATGAGGGGTAATAATGAGGGTAATAATGAGGGGTAATAATGGGGGATAATAATGGGGCTAATAATGAGGGGTAATAATGAGGGTAATAATGAGGGGTAATAATGTGGGGCGGCAGGTAGCCTAGTGGTTAGAGTGTTGGACTTGTAACCGGAGGGTTGCAAGTTCGAATCCCCGAGCTGACAAGGAAAAAATCTGTCGTTCTGCCCCTGAACAAGGCAGTTAACCCACTGTTCCCCGGGCGCTGAAGACGTGGATGTCGACTAAGGCAGCCCACCGCACCTCTCTGATTCAGAGGGGTTGGGTTAAATGCGGAAGACACATTTCGGTTGAAGGCATTTGGTTGTACAACTGACAAATAATGGTGACTTTGACTTTGACTTTGACTTTAATGGGGGATAATAATGAGGGGGTAATAATGGGGGTAATAATGGGGGTAATAATGGGGCTAATAATGAGGGGTAATAATGGGGGTAATAATGGGGCGAATAATGAGGGGTAATAATGGGGGGTAATAATGGGGCTAATAATGAGGGGTAATAATGGGGGTAATAATGAGGGATAATAATGAGGGGTAATAATGGGGGTAATAATGAGGGGTAATAATGGGGCTAATAATGAGGGGTAATAATGGGGGGTAATAATGAGGGGTAATAATGGGGGTAATAATGAGGGAGTAATAATGAGGGGTAATAATGGGGCTAATAATGAGGGGTAATAATGGGGGTAATAATGAGGGATAATAATGGGGGATAATAATAGGGCTAATAATGAGGGTAATAATGGGGGTAATAATGGGGGTAATAATGGGGGTAATAATGAGGGTAATAATGGGGGTAATAATGGGGTAATAATGAGGGGGTAATAATGGGGGTAATAATGGGGCTAATAATGAGGGGTAATAATGGGGATAATAATGAGGGGTAATAATGGGGGTAATAATGGGGGTAATAACAGGGCTAATAATGAGGGGTATTAATGGGGGATAATAATGAGGGTAATAATGAGGGGTAATAATGGGGGTAATAATGGGGGTAATAATGGGGCTAATAATGAGGGGTAATAATGGGGGTAATAATGGGGTAATAATGAGGGGGTAATAATGGGGGTAATAATGGGGCTAATAATGAGGGGTAATAATGGGGGATAATAATGAGGGGTAATAATGGGGGGTAATAATGGGGGGGTAATAACAGGGCTAATAATGAGGGGTATTAATGGGGGATAATAATGAGGGGTAATAATGAGGGGTAAACAACCTGTTAATACTCTCTATCTCTCTCTCTGTTTATTACTCTTTGGGCAGTGTGCCACGTGGATCCTCCGTGGCACACTGAGGGATGACAGGAGGGATGACAGGGTGGATAAACAGGAGGGATGACAGGGTGGATAAAAAGGAGGGATGACAGGGTGGATAAACAGGAAGAGATGACAGGATCTATAAACAGGAGGGATGACAGGGTCTATAAACAGGAGGGATGACAGGATCTATAAACAGGAGGGATGACAGGGTCTATAAACAGGAAGAGATGACAGGGTGGATAAACCGGAGGGATGACAGGGTGGATAAACAGGAGGGATGACAGGGTGGATAAACAGGAGGGATGACAGGGTGGATAAACAGGAGGGATGACAGGGTCTATAAACAGGAGGGATGACAGGGTGGATAAACAGGAGGGATGACAGGATCTATAAACAGGAGGGATGACAGGGTCTATAAACAGGAGGGATGACAGGGTCTATAAACAGGAGGGATGACAGGGTCTATAAACAGGAGGGATGACAGGGTCTATAAACAGGAGAGATGACAGGGTCTATAAACAGGAGGGATGACAGGATCTATAAACAGGAGGGATGACAGGGTCTATAAACAGGAAGAGATGACAGGGTGGATAAACAGGAGGGATGACAGGGTCTATAAACAGGAGGGATGACAGGGTCTATAAACAGGAGGGATGACAGGGTCTATAAACAGGAGGGATGACAGGGTGGATAAACATGAGGGATGACAGGGTGGATAAACAGGAAGAGATGACAGGGTGGATAAACAGGAGGGATGACAGGGTGGATAAAAAGGAGGGATGACAGGGTGGATAAACAGGAGGGATGACAGGGTGGATAAACAGGAGGGATGACAGGGTCTATAAACAGGAGGGATGACAGGGTCTATAAACAGGAGGGATGACAGGGTCTATAAACAGGAAGAGATGACAGGGTGGATAAACAGGAGGGATGACAGGGTGGATAAACAGGAGGGATGACAGGGTGGATAAACAGGAGGGATGACAGGGTGGATAAACAGGAGGGATGACAGGGTCTATAAACAGGAGGGATGACAGGGTCTATAAACAGGAGGGATGACAGGGTCTATAAACAGGAGGGATGACAGGATCTATAAACAGGAGGGATGACAGGGTCTATAAACAGGAGGGATGACAGGGTGGATAAACAGGAAGAGATGACAGGGTGGATAAACAGGAGGGATGACAGGGTGGATAAACAGGAGGGATGACAGGGTCTATAAACAGGAGGGATGACAGGGTCTATAAACAGGAGGGATGACAGGGTGGATAAACAGGAGGGATGACAGGGTGGATAAACAGGAAGAGATGACAGGGTGGATAAACAGGAGGGATGACAGGGTGGATAAACAGGAAGAGATGACAGGGTGGATAAACAGGAGGGATGACAGGGTGGATAAACAGGAGGGATGACAGGGTCTATAAACAGGAGGGATGACAGGGTGGATAAACAGGAGGGATGACAGGGTGGATAAACAGGAGGGATGACAGGGTCTATAAACAGGAGGGATGACAGGGTGGATAAACAGGAGGGATGACAGGGTGGATAAACAGGAGGGATGACAGGGTGGATAAACAGGAGGGATGACAGGGTGGATAAACAGGAGGGATGACAGGGTGGATAAACAGGAGGGATGACAGGGTGGATAAACAGGAGGGATGACAGGGTCTATAAACAGGAGGGATGACAGGGTCTATAAACAGGAGGGATGACAGGGTCTATAAACAGGAGGGATGACAAGGTCTATAAACAGGAGGGATGACAGGGTCTATAAACAGGAGGGATGACAGGGTGGATAAACAGGAAGAGATGACAGGGTGGATAAACAGGAGGGATGACAGGGTGGATAAACAGGAGGGATTTTTTATAATACCATGACTTCTACAGTATACAGTATGTTTTTAAAGTACCATGACTTCTACAGTATACAGTATGTTTTTAAAGTACCATGACTTCTACAGTATACAGTATATTTTTACAGTACCATGACTTCCACAGTGTACATTACGTTTTTACAGTACCATGACTTCTACAGTATACAGTATGTTTTTACAGTACCATGACTTCCACAGTATACAGTATGTTTTTACAGTACCACGACTTCTACAGCTTGTCCCAAAGTAATCAAAACAAGTTGGATTTCTGTGTCTTTTACGTACACTAAAAAGTCACTGACCAAGAATTTTTTTTAAATTGCCTTAAACGTTTCGGCTAGTTTGGAAAAACCTTATGCATTTTCAAGATATAGGCTACATTCATTACAACCATCATTGACAAAAACTGCTATCTAGAACCTAAAAGGGTTATTTGGCTGTCCCCATAGGAGAACTCTTAGAGAACCCTATTTGGTTCCAGGTAGAACCCTTTTGGGTTCCATGCAGAACCGGTTCTACATGGAACCCAAAAGGGTTTATGTGGAACCAAAAAGAGTTCTACCTGGAACCAAAAAGGGTTCTCCTATGGGGAAAGCCGAATAACTCTTTTTTTCTAAGGGTGTAACGTACGCATCCGCGACATTCAAACGAGGCTGCAAAGAAATCTAATGGGACTGTAGCGACTGTGTTGACATCAACATCTGGGGTGAGAACTACATTTCTATTCAAGCGTTGATTGACATGGTAATGGCTCTATAGTATTGGAGAAAAGTTGAAAAAACGGACCCCTCCGACGCTGTACGTTACATCGAGGCGTGTCATGCCGTAATGTACAGCCCTCATAAAGCAGCTAATTCTGTCTTACAGCCTCTCTCCACCAGGTGTAGCACTTATCTCACCATTTAAAAACAAGAAAGGGACAGCGACAGGGTAAGGGGGGATACCTTGTCATTTTTTGCGTCATCACTGCAAGCAAACATGACTCTCAAAAGCCGCAGTTTACATCTGAAGATCACTTTAGCACCGCCCTAAAAACCTGATTCAAATTCGACACAAACCTTCAAATAGGTACAGTTGAAGTCGGAAGTTTACATACACCTTAGCCAAATACATTTAAACTCAGTTTTTCACAATTCCTGACATTTAATCCTAGTAAGCATTTCATTTCTTAGGTCAGTTAGGATCACCACTTTATTTTAAGAATGTGAAATGTCAGAATAATAGTAGAGAGAATGATTTATTTCAGCTTTTATTTCTTTCATCACATTCCCAGTGGGTCAGACATTTACATACACTCAATTAGTATTCGGTAGCATTGCCTTTAAGTTGTTTAACTTGGGTCAAACGAGTCGGGTAGCCTTCCACAAGCTTCCCACAATATGTTGGGTGAAATTTGGCCCATTCCTCCTGACAGAGCTGGTGTAACTGAGTCAGGTTTGTGGGCCTCCTTGCTCGCACACACTTTTTCAGTTCTGCCCACAAATGTTCTATAGAATTGAGGTCAGGGCTCAATTCAGGGCTCAAAGTACATTCATCTCTAGGAGACAGAACGTGTCTCCTTCCTGAGCGGTATGATGGCTTCGTGGTCCCATGGTGTTTATACTTGCGTACTATTGTTTGTACAGATGAACGTGGTACCTTCAGGCGTTTGGAAATTGCTCCCAAGCATGAACCAGACTTGTGGAGGTCTACACTTCCAATTGACTCAAATTATGTCAATTAGCCTATCAGAAGCTTCTAAAGCCATGCCATCATTTTCTGTTGTGAATTGTGATACAGTGAATTATAAGTGAAATAATCTGTCTGTAAACAATTGTTGGAATAATTACTTGTGTCATGCACAAAGTAGATGTCCTAACCGACTTGCCAAAACTATAGTTTGTTAACAAGACATTTGTGGAGTGGTTGAAAAATGAGTTTTAATGACTCCAACCTAAGTGTATGTAAACTTCCGACTTCAACTGTATGTAATGACACATTATATAAACTCTTTATAGTGTTTTATTAACATTTTAGAGGCGATAAGGTGATAAGTTGGACAGATCGAGTGAAAAAAGCAGTTTCCCCACACGACATCTCTCCTTCTCACTATGACGCAATAGGTTTCGTATCCCCACCCGCCATTTTTAAAAAGACCCGACGGAGCTCATTGCCTTCTGGAATCATGCAGAGATGGGCATCATGAAGGTCTCGTCATTGATTTTGTTTTGAAAGGGGAGAAATTGTGCTTTACAATGGTATCGATATTACAGTTGACATGGAAGAACTACGTTTTCTGGGCGCTAAGGTCAATTGTACGGAGCAGCGCGATGAAACTCAGTTGGTTTACGTTACAAGTAAATGTGTAAAAATGCCCTATAAAGCCCTACAGTGGTGTATGGCTCTCAGTATTATAGCCTACATTCCAGAGCTCAAAACACAAAGCTGGTTAAGCCTAAAGCTATGAAACTCTGACATTTTCCACAGGGGTTAATTGAATGCCACACCACTCTCACACTACTCAAAGAGAACTTGATCGAGGTGTTCTCATTAGTTGGAGAGCTGTGGAGTAATAACATGTTTTCATTTTGAAAAAGAAAGCCTTTTCTATTAGCCAGACTGCCTTAGAAAATCTTATTTCACTGAAAAACAACAATTTCTTTCTACTCTAATACCATTTCATTAATGGTGAGCGCTAGTTAACAATAGTGGCCACTAGATCTACACTATCGTCTACAATTGATGTGTATTCCTGGTAATACTCTTGTGTCCCCCGTGGACCGGCTCCTACAGATCTAACGACCACTTTCAGTTGTGGTTGTGCCTTGAAGGCAATCAGTATGGTATATTAGACATTAAACTACACTTAAAATAGGAAGGTGTTCATCCGTCTTTGTGGCTGGTGGTAATGGCTAGCGTGTTTATTTACATGTGGAGTAATGACTTGGTAGTGAAGGTGGGCTATCCAATGAGTCTCCTTTCAGCAGATACTTTAAGAGGATCTCGAGACAGAGAGAGAGAGAGTGTGAGTGAGAGTGGTAGAGAGAGAGAGAGAAGTACAGAGAGAGAGAAGTCCACAGAGAGAGGTGAGGAAGAGAATGGAAGAGGCTCAGTTCTAGAGAATGACAGAGAGAGGGTAGAAGAGACGAGAGAGAAAGAGAGAGAGAGAGAGAGAGAGAGAGGGGGGGTAGAAGAGACTCCAGAGAGAGCTAGAGAGAGAGACAGCGAGAGAGAGAGCGGGAGAGAGAGAGAAGTACATTGAGAGAGAACTACAGAGAAAGAGAGGGCAGGAAGAGACGAGAGAGAGAGAGAGAGAGAGAGAGAGAGAGAGAGAGAGAGAGGGTAGAAGAGATTCCAGAGAGATGAGAGAGAGAGAGAGAGAGAGAGAGAGAGAGAGAGAGAGAGAGAGAGAGAGAGAGAGAGAGAGACAGACAGACAGAGAGAGAGAGAGGGTAGAAGAGATTCCAGAGAGATGAGAGAGAGAGAGAGAGAGAGAGAGAGAGAGAGAGAGAGAGAGAGAGAGAGAGAGAGAGACAGACAGACAGACAGACAGAGAGAGAGGGTAGAAGAGATTCCAGAGAGATGAGAGAGAGAGAGAGAGAGAGAGAGAGAGAGAGAGAGAGAGAGAGAGAGAGAGAGAGAGAGAGAGAGAGAGAGAGAGAGAGACGGTAGGAGAGACACTATGGAACACAAAGCTTTTACTATCTCATCCTGAAATGTACAAGGTCTGAGGACATCTGCCTTAGGCCTAAAGAGCAGGAACCCAGACTTCATCAAAGAAATACAGACATTGTCATCCTAAAAGAAACATGGCTTAAAGGAGACGGACCCACTGGTCGCTGTCGTGTCTGACTATGATTAAATTATATGACGTGCTATTTTATCAAATTACCTAACGTTTAATTGACTACGTGATTGAATTAAACCATGCAACAATTAGACCATTAACAATCTGGGGCACCACAGAAGCGTTAATCTATATAGAGCGGTTATCTCCCGAATACACTCTCTTAAAGATCTGAAGATCTTTTATATCAATAACAGTCAATTATTAATCGTCACCTCGATCAGTCTCATTCCGATTGTCGTAAGTACTTGGTTATCGGCATGAACCCTAGCTAATAAGTTGAATCAGCAATACAAAAATTGGCTTCATTATTTATTTACTAAATACCTAAATAATACTCAGGATAGATCACACATCGATTACTAATCATGTCATGAAAAGGCTAACCCGACCCCGCTGATCCTCAACACTGGAGCCTCACAAGGGTGCGTTCTCAGCCCTCTCCTGTACTCCCTGCTCACCCATGACTGCGTGGCCAAGCACGCATCCAACTCAATCATCAAGTTTGCAGACGACACTACAGTGGTAGACTTGATTACCAACAACGACGAGACGGCCTACAGGGAGGAGGTGAGGGCCCCTTGGAGTGTGGTGTCAGGAAAATAACCTCCCACTCAACGTCAACAAAACAAAGGAGATGATCGTGGACTTCAGGACACAGCAGAGGGAGCACCCCCCTATCCACATCGACTGGACAGTAGTGGAGAAGGTGGAAAGTTTTAAGTTCCTCGGCGTACACATCACGGACAAACTGAAATGGTCCACCCACACAGACAGCGTGGTGTGGGTGGACTTAAAGTATTGGTACATTATTCTGTTTCATTTGGGGGGAAGGGGAATGCACCTTGGGAGTGTTTAGTCAAAAGGCCTGCGGGCATACATAACCCGTAGTATTTAATCTGTCTATGCACACTAGGTAAGGCCTGGGAGGACCTGGTTAGCGCGCCAGGTGGTGCTAAAGGTTAGGTAACTAGTGGGAAGGCAAGTAAGGTAGGATTCATTTTTACTTTCCTTGCTTTGGTTCCATCCAGCCCCTTTTCCTCACATTACCGTGTTAAGGAATACTACATTCCCTGTAAACTGTATTTTTCTCTGCCTCTGTCGTCCTTCCCCGCACCTACGATCACATACTTTTTCACTCCACGGGGAGTTGAGATGTAGCAGGGTGTTGCGTTCCCTCCTCCAAGAGACGTACGTAACAACACAGATCCACAAAGAATTCGATAACAAACCCAATTTGGATAAACTCCCATATCTACTGGGTGAAATACCACAGTGTGCCATCATAGCAGCAAGATTTATGACCTGTTGCCACAAGAACAGGGCAATCAGTGAAGAACAAACACCATTGTAAATACAACCCATATTTATGTTTACTTTTTGCACATAATATGACATTTGAAATGTCTTTATTTTTTTTTTTTTTACTTTTGTGTGAAATGTTTACAGTTCATTTTTATTGTTTATTTTACTTTTGTTTATTATCTACTTCACTTGCTTTGGCAATGTTAACATACAGTCGGGCAAAAAAGTATTTAGTCAGCCACCAATTGTGCAAGTTCTCTCACTTAAAAAGATGAGAGAGGCCTGTAATTTTCATCATAGGTACACTTCAACTATGACAGACGAAATGAGAAAAAGAAATCCAGAAAATCACATTGTAGGATTTTTTATGTATTTATTTGCAAATTATGGTGGAAAATAAGTATTTGGTCAATAACAAAAGTTTATCTCAATACTTTGTTATATACCCTTTGTTGGCAATGACAGAGGTCAAACATTTTCTGTAAGTCTTCACAAGGTTTTCACACACTTTTTGCTGGTATTTTGGCCCATTCCTCCATGCAGATCTCCTCTAGAGCAGTGATGTTTTGGGGCTGTCGCTGGGCAACTTGGACTTTCAACTCCCTCCAAAGGTTTTCTATGGGGTTGAGATCTGGAGACTGGCTAGGCCACTCCAGGACCTTTAAATGCTTCTTACGAAGCCACTCTTTCGTTGCCCGGGTGGTGTGTTTGGGATCATTGTCATGCTGAAAGACCCAGCCACGTTTCATCTTCAATGCCCTTGCTGATGGAAGGAGGTTTTCACTCAAAATCTCACGATACATGGCCCCATTCATTCTTTCCTTTACACGGATCAGTCGTCCTGGTCCCTTTGCAGAAAAACAGCCCCAAAGCATGATGTTTCCACCCCCATGCTTCACAGTAGGTATGGTGTTCTTTGGATGCAACTCAGCATTCTTTGTCCTCCAAACACGACGAGTTGAGTTTTTACCAAAAAGTTATATTTTGGTTTCATCTGACCATATGACATTCTCCCAATCCTCATCTGGATCATCCAAATGCTCTCTAGCAAACTTCAGACGGGCCTGAACATGTACTGGCTTAAGCAGGGGGACACGTCTGGCACTGCAGGATTTGAGTCCCTGGCGGCGTAGTGTGTTACTGATGGTAGGCTTTGTTACTTTGGTCCCAGCTCTCTGCAGGTCATTCACTAGGTCCCCCGTGTGGTTGTGGGATTTTGCTCACCGTTCTTGTGATCATTTTGACCCCACGGGTGAGATCTTGCGTGGAGCCCCAGATCGAGGAAGATTATCAGTGGTCTTGTATGTCTTCCATTTCCTAATAATTGCTCCCACAGTTGATTTCTTCAAACCAAGCTGCTTACCTATTGCAGATTCAGTCTTCCCAACCTGGTGCAGGTCTACAATTTTGTTTCTGGTGTCCTTTGACAGCTCTTTGGTCTTGGCCATAGTGGAGTTTGGAGTGTGACTGTTTGAGGTTGTGGACAGGTGTCTTTTATACTGATAACAAGTTCAAACAGGTGCCATTAATACAGGTAATGAGTGGAGGACAGAGGAGCCTCTTAAAGAAGAAGTTACAGGTCTGTGATAGCCAGAAATCTTGCTTGTTTGTATGTGACCAACTACTTATTTTCCACCATAATTTGCAAATAAATTCATAAAAAATCCTACAATGTGATTTTCTGGATTTTTTTTCCTCATTTCGTCTGTCATAGTTGAAGTGTACCTATGATGAAAATTACAGGCCTCTCTCATCTTTTTAAGTGAGAGAACTTGCACAATTGGTGGCTGACTAAATACTTTTTTGCCCCACTGTATGTTTCCCATGCCAATAAAGCCCTCAAATGTAATTGAATTGAGAGAGAGAGAGAGAGAGAGAGAGAGAGAGAGAGAGAGAGAGAGAGAGAGAGAGAGAGGGTAGAAGAGATTCCAGGGAGAGGAAAAGAGACCCATTTCCTGACCACAGTGATTTAGCATTATGATCCTGTGTCCTCTCCTTTTCCCTGTCCGGCGGACATTCCTTCAGGCTAATGTTTACAGTCGGAGTGAGCAAACAACTCTTACTGTGGAAATTCCTCCCCACAAATGAAAAAGGGAGGAATGTGTGCATTTCTACAGGGTTAAAACATCTCAACATAGCAACCCATAGCAGCACATAGCAACAGCAGCTCACGTGCATCATGTTGGTAGGTCAAATTTCTTATAGTGGGAAATGCACTCAAAGGGGGAAGGTGATGCTTCCACAAATACATTACACCATTCACTATGATCCTCTAGAGTATGGAGGGTTCACTCATCACTGGACGCACTATACATCCTGGCATTCGGATAACATAAGCCAATTATCTTGCCACGTGTACGTCACTGACGGTGTTTCATCCTGCAAAACACACTTCAATATTGTTATGTTGTTGAATGTGCAAATACAGCAGCGATGAGAGCCCAAACATACACACACACACACACAAACTCCTAGCCTTAGGGATCATACAAACATTCATATCAAATTTCCTCTATAACCTATCTATGTGTCCTATATCCTTCTATCTCTGTGTCCTATCTCCTCCTATCTCTGTATCCTATATCCACCTATCTCTGTATCCTATATCCTTCTATTTCTGTATCCTATATCCTTCTATCTCTGTGTCCTATATCCTTCTATCTATGTGTCCTATATCCTTCTATCTCTTTGTCCTATATCCTCCTATCTCTGTATCCTATATCCTTCTATCTATGTATCCTATATCCTTCTATCTATGTGTGCTATATCCTCCTATCTCTGTGTCCTATATCCTTCTATCTCTGTGTCCTATATCCTTCTATCTATGTGTCCTATATCCTTCTATCTCTGTATCCTATATCCTCCTATCTCTTTGTCCTATATCATCCTATCTCTATATCCTCCTATCTCTGTATCCTATATCCTTCTATCTCTGTGTCCTATATCCTTCAATCTATGTGTCCTATATCCTTCAATCTATGTGTCCTATATCCTTCTATCTCTGTGTCCTATATCCTTCTATCTATGTGTCCTATATCCTCCTATCTCTGTGTCCTATATCCTTCAATCTATGTGTCCTATATCCTCCTATCTCTGTGTCCTATATCCTTCTATCTCTGTGTCCTATATCCTTCTATCTCTGTGTCCTATATCCTTCTATCTCTGTGTCCTATCTCCTCCTATCTCTGTATCCTATATCCTCCTATCTCTGTGTCCTATATCCTTCAATCTATGTGTCCTATATCCTTCAATCTATGTGTCCTATATCCTTCTATCTCTGTGTCCTATATCCTTCTATCTATGTGTCCTATATCCTCCTATCTCTGTGTCCTATATCCTTCAATCTATGTGTCCTATATCCTCCTATCTCTGTGTCCTATATCCTTCTATCTCTGTGTCCTATATCCTTCTATCTCTGTGTCCTATATCCTTCTATCTCTGTGTCCTATCTCCTCCTATCTCTGTATCCTATATCCTCCTATCTCTTTGTCCTATATCCTCCTATCTCTGTATCCTATATCCTCCTATCTCTGTATCCTATATCCTTCTATCTATGTGTCCTATATCCTTCTATCTCTGTGTCCTATATCCTTCAATCTATGTGTCCTATATCCTCCTATCTCTGTGTCCTATATCCTTCTATCTCTGTGTCCTATATCCTTCTATCTATGTGTCCTATATCCTCCTATCTCTGTGTCCTATATCCTTCAATCTATGTGTCCTATATCCTTCTATCTCTGTGTCCTATATCCTTCTATCTCTGTGTCCTATATCCTTCTATCTCTATATCCTCCTATCTCTGTGTCCTATATCCTTCTATCTCTGTGTCCTATATGCTCCTATCTCTGTGTCCTATATCCTCCTATCTCTGTATCCTATATCCTTCTATCTCTGTGTCCTATATCCTCCTATCTCTGTGTCCTATATCCTTCTATCTCTGTGTCCTATATCCTTCTATCTCTATATCCTTCAATCTATGTGTCCTATATCCTCCTATCTCTGTGTCCTATATCCTTCTATCTCTGTGTCCTATATCCTTCTATCTCTGTGTCCTATATCCTTCTATCTCTATATCCTCCTATCTCTGTGTCCTATATCCTTCTATCTCTGTGTCCTATATGCTCCTATCTCTGTGTCCTATATCCTCCTATCTCTGTATCCTATATCCTTCTATCTCTGTGTCCTATATCCTCCTATCTCTGTGTCCTACATCCTTATATCTCTGTGTCCTATATCCTCCTATATCTGTGTCCTATAGGGAGGGAGGGAGGGAGGGAGGATGGATGGATGCATGGAGGGAGGGAGGGATGGATGGAGGGAGAGCTGTATGGATGGAGGGATGGATGACACACTTCTCTCATTTGTTTTGCTTCCTTTCTCTTTAAAATAGAATGAGATGGAGAGATAGAGAGAGAGACAGATAGATAAATAGCTAGATGAAGAAAGAGAGACTTCTCTGCCAGACTCCTCAGTTGAGTGACTGCCATTGCTTGGCTCTAAACACTGGCTTATCCACTGAATGCCTCAATTGGATTGCAATTGACATCTGATAGAAAGAGTCAATTTCCTCATGGACTTGGAATCACTTCTGGAAAACGTTTCTGGACCGGTACTTCCCAACCACTTACACGGTGGTTACTAGCCAGTGGTTCATAGCCAGTTGTTGGTTATGCTGGTAGAAAGCCTTGTTAAAGCACACAGGTTTACAAGCAGCTCAGAATAGGACGGTGATATGGGCGACAACAGGTTTATGGATAAGAACAGGTTTGGTGGTCCTGGGAATCTGACCCACTATCCTGGGGTTGTAAGCGCCTTCCTGTTATGGATCAATATTGCTATGATAATCATCCCCAAATGTCCTTGTCTCCTTTCCTTCATCCTCACTAATCAGAGAAGGCAGGATAGGTATGTCAACTTGTCCAGGGTTGTAGATTTGTGCAGTGGGATTAAGGAAAGGACTCAGGGAGGAGGAAGCGACTTCCCCCTATTGAGATACGTCCCTGGTCTCCAGACTGTGTGGCCTTCCTCTCTCCCTTCTCTTCTTTCTTGGTAATTGATAGCATGCCCTCTCCTCTCCTCTCCTCTCCTCTCCTCTCCTCTCCTCTCCTCTTCTCTTCTCTTCTCTTCTCTTCTCTTCTCTTCTCCTCTCCTCACAGATTTATGAGACAGTAATTACCATGATGATAGTACTATATGTAATGTCTACAATGTCCTATTTCCAGGAAGAATTTGCGTGTATCCAAAGATCTAGGATCAGATTAGACCACCATGAGCCAACCAATAAATCTCTACTGTAAACATGAATGGGGTTACCACCAGCCAACAACTAAATAAATCCCTACTGTAAACATGAATTTGGTTACCACCAGCCAAACACTAAATAAATCCCTACTGTAAACATGAATGGGGTTACCACCAGCCAAACACTAAATAAATCCCTACTGTAAACATGAATGGGGTTACCACCAGCCAACCACTAAATAAATCTCTACTGTAAACATGAATGGGGTTACCACCAGCCAAACACTAAATAAATCCCTACTGTAAACATGAATGGGGTTACCACCAGCCAAACAGTAAATAAATCTCTACTGTAAACATCAGGGGGGGATGAGGCTATATCTGACCCTGGGTCAAGTGGTGAGGGGTTTGGATGAAGCTACCTGTAGCCTGAGCTCAGTTTTGCATTTTACATTGGATGCTTTGGGTAAGGAGTTGGGTGAGCTGATGCGATATGTGTCTCTGTAAGGGAGTGGTTGTAGAGAGACAGTTGGAGGCTGGGGGGCAGTAGTGAGTTAAAGGGGAGATACAGTTCGACTGGCTGGTTTATAGCTATAGACTAGAGGGAATCAGTGGGCTTTGATGTATGGCACTGCAGGGAGAACCGGGCTCTCCGCGCCAATTAGTGGCCCTCGTTCCCCCGGGCAGCCCTGCGGACTCAGCGGACCTCGTTAGCTAGGAGGGTGACAGCCAGACAATAGCAGGACATGGTGAGGGGACTGGCCTGCATCGAACACAGCTCAGAGGAATGGAACGGAAGAGAGAGTGGGAGATACGATCATATTGTATTGTCTGTTTCCTCAGAGCTAAGCTTTGTATTGTTGTCAAAAAAACTTGAGGTGAGAAAGCGAGAAAGAGAGAGAGAGAGAGAGAGAGAGAGAGAGTAGAGAGAAAGTGAGAGAAAGTGAGAGCGAGTAGAGAAAGAGTAGAGAGAGAAAGAGAGAGAGAGTAAAAAAAGAGACAGAGAGACACAAATCAAAATCCAATGTTATTGGTCACATACACGTGTTCAGCAGATGTTCTTGCGGGTGAAGCGAAATGCTTGTGTTTCTAGCGCCGACAGTGCAGTAAAATCTAACAATTTCACAACATATACCTAATACACACAAGTATAAGTAAAGGAACGGAATTAACACAGGGGGACAGGACAGCATGCTGAGTCCTGTTTAATGAGTGCAGCTCTCTCTTAATTAATGACCTGTTTTTAATAAATGACCTCTCTAGGTGGTGCTAGACTCAGGATAAAGGACTGACTATAAGCTACTAATTACATTAGTCAACACACATACAAAGATAACACAGCCATGAATTAGTAACTGTTGTTTCTTGTCTGTCAACGTAGCTTGTGATTGGGAATAATCTATGTTGAATGGATCATTTCCTGAACATCTACTAAACATGAAAAAAAAAAGAAACCTGTCCTTCTCCTGTTTTCTTCCTCCTGCGATTCCCTTCCTGTCCTTCTCTTCCTGTCCTTCTCCTCCTGTCCTTCTCCTCCTCTCCTTCTCCTCCTGTCCTTCTCCTCCTGTTCTTCTCCTCCTGTGATTCTTGTCCTGTCCTTCTCCTGCTGTTCTTCTCCTCCTGTTATTCTCCTCCTGTGATTCTCCTCCTGTCCTTCTCCTCCTGTTCTTCTCCTCCTGTTATTTTCCTCCTGTGATTCTCCTCCTGTCCTTCTCCTCCTGTTCTTCTCCTCCTGTTTGCTTTCACCTGTCCTCTCCCTCCTGTCTTCTTCCTCCTCTGATTCCCGTCCTGTCCTTCTCCTCCTCTCCCTTTCCTCCTGTCTTCGTCCTCCTGTGAATCCCTTCCTGTCCTTCTCCTCCTGTCCTTCTCCTCCTCTCGTTGTCCTGATGTCCTACTCCTCTTGTCCTTCTCCTCCTCTCCTTGTCCTCCTGTCCTTGTCCACCTGTCCTTGTCCACATTTCCTTCTCCTCCTGTTATTCTCCTCCTGTGATTTTCCTCCTGTCCTTCTCCTCCTGTCCTTCTCCTCCTGTTCTCTTTCTCCTGTCCTTTCCCTCCTGTTCTTCTCTTCCTGTGATTCTCTCACTGTGAAATCTCCTCCTGTGATTCTCCTCCTGTCCTTCTTCTCCTGTCCTTCTCCTCCTGTTCTCTTTCTCCTGTCCTTCTCCTCCTGTTCTTCTCCTCTCCTTCTCCTCCTGTGATTATATTTCTGTCCTTCTCCTCCTGTGAAAACTCTTCCTGTGATTCTCCTCCTGTCCTTCTCCTCCTGTGATTTTCCTCCTGTCCTTTTCCTCCTCCTGTCCCTCTTCTCCTGTCTTCATCCTCCTGTGATTCTCCTACTGTCCTTCTCCTCCTGTCCGAAGAACAAGGAAAGGAGGAGAAAGGGAGTGGAGTGGAAGAGTGGCCTCTCTAAGGCCAGATACAGATGTGGCCTTGTGCAGCCAGTACTTGCCTTCAAGCCTTCTGGACTGTGTGTGTGTGTGTGTGTGTATCTGTCTGTGTATCTGTGTTTGTGTTTGTCTGTGTTTGTGTGTGTGTGTGTGTGTGTGTGTGTATCTGTGTGTATTCTCAGCAGCACCAGGTTGTTGTAGGGGGTGAACATAGTGCCAGAGGCAGCAGGCCAGCCCAGAGCCTGTACTTCATCACAGGAAGCCTTCAGCCTGATGTCAAGTGACAGGTAAGCAAAGAAGTCGTGACGATCAAGGAACCAGCACCAGCACCCAAAATCAAATCTCCAATTTTTCTCAACCCCAAAAACTCCTTTAATATAAGCAAATCTTCACTTCTTCCAAACTCCCAAAACTAATTTAATATTATTTCCTTCCCCTACTCTCGATGTGGACTTTTTTTGTGCCGTAACCACGGCGACAAAGTTCCCGTCGTTTGTCGTCTTGTCTGCTTGCATTAAGCAGGATCTGGAGCTTTGTTAATGGCCAGAGTGTTGCTGCGAGCTCTTTCATCTTTAATTAAATCAACTGATAATGATGTCAGGATGGCTCCCCTCACCTCTTTTTCAACAGGTGAGGTGCAGGTTGAACAAACCTGTCTGGTTGCAACTAGTAACCGGGCATTGAAATTAATGAGCTCAAATCTATTTCCAAAATGCTTAAAACTTGAAGCTTAACAGCATCTCAATGAATTTGCCTGCCAATTATAAACTGCTTTCCATTTTGGCCCTGCTTGAATATTAGGTGGAACAATTATGAATTGTATTTTCTGAAGAGGCTCTCTGATGTCTGAGGAGTGTTCGGGAGCACCACTGAGCTGCATTCAGGAGCATCCCTCAAGTAAATTAGCAGGGCTTTTGTGTAGGGGGGATAACCTGTTCTCAAACAGGAAGTGCCAAGATGGGCACTAGTATATTTAAAAGCAGCTCACAGCAGCTCGCCTGTAGCAGCTGTCCTGTAGCAGCTGTCCTGTAGAAGCTGTCCAGTAGCAGCTGTCCAGTAGCAGCTCTACTGTAGCAGCTGTCCTGTAGCAGTTGTCCTGTAGCACCTGTCCAGCAGCAGCTGTCCTGTAGCACCTGTCCTGTAGCAACTCTCCTGTAGCAGTTCTCCAGTAGTTGCTCTCCTGTAGCAGCTATCAGGTAGCAGCTCTACTGTAGCAACTCTCCTGTACCAGCTCTCCTGTAGCAGTTCTCCTGTAGCAGTACTCATGTAGCAGTTCTTATGTATGAGTTCTCCTGTAGCAACTCTCCTGTAGCAGCTCTCCTGTAGCAACTCTCCTATAGCAGCTCTACTGTAGCAACTCTCCTGTAGCAACTGTCTTGTAGCAGCTCTCCTGTAGCAGCTGTCCAGTAGCAGCTCTACTGAAGCAGCTCTCCTAAAGCAACTCTCCTGTAGCAGTTCTCCTGTAGTTGCTCTCCTGTAGCAGCTATCAGGTAGCAGCTCTAGTGAAGCAGCTCTCCTGTAGCAGTTCTCCTGTAGCAGTACTCATGTAGCAGTTCTTTTGTATGAGTTCTCCTGTAGCAACTCTCCTGTAGCAACTGTCCAGTAGCAGCTCTCCTGAAGCAGCTCTCCTGTAGCAACTCTCCTATAGCAGCTCTCCTGTAGCAGCTCTACTGTAGCAACTCTCCTGTAGCAACTGTCCAGTAGCAGCTATCCTGTAGAAGCTCTACTGTAGCAACTCTCCTGTAGCAACTCTCCTGTAGCAACTGTCCAGTAGCAGCTATCCAGTTGCAGCTCTACTGTAGCAACTCTCCTGTAGCAGCTCTCCTGTAGCAGTTCCCCTGTAGCAGCTCTCCTGCAGCAGCTCTCTTGTAGCAACTCTCCTGTAGCAGTTCTCCTGTAGCAGCTCTCCTGTAGCAACTCTCCTGTAGCAACTGTCCAGTAGCAGCTATCCTGTAGAAGCTCTACTGTAGCAACTCTCCTGTAGCAACTCTCCTGTAGCAACTGTCCAGTAGCAGCTATCCAGTTGCAGCTCTACTGTAGCAACTCTCCTGTAGCAGCTCTCCTGTAGCAGTTCCCCTGTAGCAGCTCTCCTGCAGCAGCTCTCTTGTAGCAACTCTCCTGTAGCAGTTCTCCTGTAGCAGCTCTCCTGTAGCAATTCTCCTGTAGCAACTCTCCTGTAGCAGCTGTCCTGTAGCAGCTCTCCTGTAGCAGCTATCCTGTAGCAGCTCTCCTGTAGCAGTTCTCCTGTAGCAGCTGTCCTGTAGCAGCTCTCCTGTAGCAGCTGTCCAGTAGGAGCTCTACTGTAGCAGCTGTCCTGTAGCACCTGTCTTGTAGCACCTGTCCTGTAGCAGCTGTCCTGTAGCAGCTCTCCTGTAGCAGCTGTCCTGTAGAACCTGTCCTATAGCACCTGTCCTGTAGTAGTTCTCCTGTAGCAGCTGTCCTGTAGAAGCTGTCCTGTAGCACCTGTCCTGAAGCAGCTCTACTGTAGCAGCTGTCCTGTAGCAGCTCTAATGTAGCAGCTGTCCTGTAGAACCTGTCCTGTAGCACCTGTCTTGTAGTAGTTCTCCTGTAGCAGCTCTCCTGTAGAAGCTGTCCTGTAGCACCTGTCCAGTAGCAGCTCTACTGTAGCAGCTCTCCTGAAGCAACTCTCCTGTAGCAGTACTCATGTAGCAGTTCTTCTGTATGAGTTCTCCTGTAGCAACTCTCCTGTAGCAACTGTCCAGTAGAAGCTCTCCTGTAGCAGCTCTCCTGTAGCAACTCTCGTGTAGCAGCTCTCCTGTAGCAGCTCTACTGTATTAACTCTCCTTTAGAAGCTCTACTGTAGCAACTCTCCTGTAGCAGCTCTCCTGTAGCAGCTCTACTGTATTAACTCTCCTTTAGAAGCTCTCCTGTAGAAGCTGTCCTGTAGCACCTGTCCAGTAGCTGCTCTACTGTAGCAGCTCTCCTGAAGCAACTCTCCTGTAGCAGTACTCATGTAGCAGTTCTTCTGTATGAGTTCTCCTGTAGCAACACTCCTGTAGCAACTGTCCAGTAGAAGCTCTCCTGTAGCAGCTCTCCTGTAGCAACTCTCGTATAGCAGCTCTCCTGTAGCAGCTCTACTGTATTAACTCTCCTTTAGAAGCTCTACTGTAGCAACTCTCCTGTAGCAGCTCTCCTGTAGCAACTCTCCTGTAGCAGCTCTCCTGTAGCAGCTCTACTGTATTAACTCTCCTTTAGAAGCTCTCCTGTAGCAGCTCTACTGTAGCAGCTCTCCTGTAGCAGCTCTACTGTAGCAACTCTCCTGTAGACACTCTCCTTTAGCAACTGTCCAGTAGCAGCTATCCAGTAGCAGCTCTACTGTAGCAACTCTACTGTAGCAACTCTCCTGTAGCAACTCTCCTGTAGCAACTGTCCAGTAGCAGCTATCCAGTAGCAGCTTTACTGTAGCAACTCTCCTGTAGCAGCTCTCCTGTAGCAGTTCCCCTGTAGCAGCTCTCCTGCAGCAGCTCTCCTGTAGCAGCTCTCCTGTAGCAGCTGTCCAGTAGGAGCTCTACTGTAGCAGCTGTCCTGTAGCACCTGTCTTGTAGCACCTTTCCTGTAGCAGCTGTCCTGTAGCAGCTCTCCTGTAGCAGCTGTCCTGTAGAACCTGTCCTATAGCACCTGTCCTGTAGTAGTTCTCCTGTAGCAGCTGTCCTGTAGAAGCTGTCCTGTAGCACCTGTCCAGTAGCAGCTCTACTGTAGCAGCTCTCCTGAAGCAACTCTCCTGTAGCAGTACTCATGTAGCAGTTCTTCTGTATGAGTTCTCCTGTAGCAACACTCCTGTAGCAACTGTCCAGTAGAAGCTCTCCTGTAGCAGCTCTCCTGTAGCAACTCTCGTATAGCAGCTCTCCTGTAGCAGCTCTACTGTATTAACTCTCCTTTAGAAGCTCTACTGTAGCAACTCTCCTGTAGCAGCTCTCCTGTAGCAGCTCTACTGTATTAACTCTCCTTTAGAAGCTCTCCTGTAGCAGCTCTACTGTAGCAGCTCTCCTGTAGCAGCTCTACTGTAGCAACTCTCCTGTAGACACTCTCCTTTAGCAACTGTCCAGTAGCAGCTATCCAGTAGCAGCTCTAATGTAGCAACTCTCCTGTAGCAACTCTCCTGTAGCAACTGTCCAGTAGCAGCTATCCAGTAGCAGCTCTACTGTAGCAACTCTCCTGTAGCAACTCTCCTGTAGCAGCTGTCTTGTAGCAGCTCTCCTGTAGAAGCTATCCTGTAGCAGCTCTCCTGTAGCAGCTGTCCTGTAGCAGCTGTCCTGTAGCAGCTGTCCTGTAACAACTGTCCAGTAGCAGCTCTACTGTAGCAGCTGTCCTGTAGCAGCTGTCCTATAGCAGCTCTCCTGTAGCACCTGTCCTGTAACACCTGTCCAGTAGCAGCTCTACTGTAACAGCTGTCCTGTAGCACCTGTCCAGTAGCAGCTGTCCTGTAGCAGCTGTCCAGTAGCAGCTCTACTGTAACAGCTGTCCAGTAGCAGCTCTACTGTAGCAACTCTCCTGTACCAGCTCTCCTGTAGCAGTTCTCCTGGAGCAGCTCTCCTGTAGCAATTCTCCTGTAGCAACTCTCCTGTAGCAGCTGTCTTGTAGCAGCTCTCCTGTAGCAGCTATCCTGTAGCAGCTCTCCTGTAGCAGCTGTCCTGTAGCACCTGTCCAGTATCAGCTGTCCTGTAGCAGCTGTCCAGTAGCTGCTCTACTGTAGCAGCTCTCCTGAAGCAACTTTCCTGTAGCAGCTCTCCTGTAGTTGCTATCCTGTAAAAGCTATCATGTAGCAACTCTACTGTAGCAACTCTCCTGTACCAGCTCTCCTGTAGCAGTTCTCCTGTAGGAGTACTCATGTAGCAGTTCTTCTGTATGAGTTCTCCTGTAGCAACTCTCCTGTAGCAACTGTCCAGTAGCAGCTGTCCTGTAGCAGCTCTCCTGTAGCAACTCTCCTATAGCAGCTCTCCTGTAGCAGCTCTACTGTAGCAACTCTCCTGTAGCAACTGTCCAGTAGCAGCTATCCAGTTGCAGCTCTACTGTAGCAACTCTCCTGTAGCAGCTCTCCTGTAGCAGTTCCCTGTAGCAGCTCTCCTGCAGCAGCTCTCTTGTAGCAACTCTCCTGTAGCAGTTCTCCTGTAGCAGCTCTCCTGTAGCAATTCTCCTGTAGCAACTCTCCTGTACCAGCTGTCCTGTAGCAGCTCTCCTGTAGCAGCTATCCTGTAGCAGCTCTCCTGTAGCAGTTCTCCTGTAGCAGCTGTCCTGTAGCAGCTCTCCTGTAGCAGCTGTCCAGTAGGAGCTCTACTGTAGCAGCTGTCCTGTAGCACCTGTCTTGTAGCACCTTTCCTGTAGCAGCTGTCCTGTAGCAGCTCTCCTGTAGCAGCTGTCCTGTAGAACCTGTCCTATAGCACCTGTCCTGTAGTAGTTCTCCTGTAGCAGCTGTCCTGTAGAAGCTGTCCTGTAGCACCTGTCCAGTAGCAGCTCTACTGTAGCAGCTCTCCTGAAGCAACTCTCCTGTAGCAGTACTCATGTAGCAGTTCTTCTGTATGAGTTCTCCTGTAGCAACTCTCCTGTAGCAACTGTCCAGTAGAAGCTCTCCTGTAGCAGCTCTCCTGTAGCAACTCTCGTATAGCAGCTCTCCTGTAGCAGCTCTACTGTATTAACTCTCCTTTAGAAGCTCTACTGTAGCAACTCTCCTGTAGCAGCTCTCCTGTAGCAGCTCTACTGTATTAACTCTCCTTTAGAAGCTCTCCTGTAGCAGCTCTACTGTAGCAGCTCTCCTGTAGCAGCTCTACTGTAGCAACTATCCTGTAGACACTCTCCTTTAGCAACTGTCCAGTAGCAGCTATCCAGTGGCAGCTCTACTGTAGCAACTCTACTGTAGCAACTCTCCTGTATCAACTCTCCTGTAGCAACTGTCCAGTAGCAGCTATCCAGTAGCAGCTCTACTGTAGCAACTCTCCTGTAGCAGCTCTCCTGTAGCAGTTCCCTGTAGCAGCTCTCCTGCAGCAGCTCTCCTGTAGCAACTCTCCTGTAGCAGTTCTCCTGGTGCAGCTCTCCTGTAGCAATTCTCCTGTAGCAACTCTCCTGTAGCAACTCTCCTGTAGCAGCTGTCCCGTAGCAGCTCTCCTGTAGCAGTTCTCTTCTAGCTGCTGTCCTGTAGCAGCTGTCCTGTAGCAGCTGTCCTGTAACACCTGTCCAGTAGCAGCTCTACTGTAGCAGCTGTCCTGTAGCAGCTGTCCTGTAGCAGCTGTCCTGTAACACCTGTCCAGTAGCAGCTCTACTGTAGCAGCTGTCCTGTAGCAGCTCTCCTGTAGCAGCTATCCTGTAGCAGCTCTCCTGTAGCAGTTCTCCTGTAGCAGCTGTCCTGTAGCAGCTCTCCTGTAGCAGCTGTCCAGTAGGAGCTCTACTGTAGCAGCTGTCCTGTAGCACCTGTCTTGTAGCACCTGTCCTGTAGCAGCTGTCCTGTAGCAGCTCTCCTGTAGCAGCTGTCCTGTAGAACCTGTCCTATAGCACCTGTCCTGTAGTAGTTCTCCTGTAGCAGCTGTCCTGTAGAAGCTGTCCTGTAGCACCTGTCCTGAAGCAGCTCTACTGTAGCAGCTGTCCTGTAGCAGCTCTAATGTAGCAGCTGTCCTGTAGAACCTGTCCTGTAGCACCTGTCTTGTAGTAGTTCTCCTGTAGCAGCTCTCCTGTAGAAGCTGTCCTGTAGCACCTGTCCAGTAGCAGCTCTACTGTAGCAGCTCTCCTGAAGCAACTCTCCTGTAGCAGTACTCATGTAGCAGTTCTTCTGTATGAGTTCTCCTGTAGCAACTCTCCTGTAGCAACTGTCCAGTAGAAGCTCTCCTGTAGCAGCTCTCCTGTAGCAACTCTCGTGTAGCAGCTCTCCTGTAGCAGCTCTACTGTATTAACTCTCCTTTAGAAGCTCTACTGTAGCAACTCTCCTGTAGCAGCTCTCCTGTAGCAGCTCTACTGTATTAACTCTCCTTTAGAAGCTCTCCTGTAGAAGCTGTCCTGTAGCACCTGTCCAGTAGCTGCTCTACTGTAGCAGCTCTCCTGAAGCAACTCTCCTGTAGCAGTACTCATGTAGCAGTTCTTCTGTATGAGTTCTCCTGTAGCAACACTCCTGTAGCAACTGTCCAGTAGAAGCCTCTCCTGTAGCAGCTCTCCTGTAGCAACTCTCGTGATAGCAGCTCTCCTGTAGCAGCTCTACTGTATTAACTCTCCTTTAGAAGCTCTACTGTAGCAACTCTCCTGTAGCAGCTCTCCTGTAGCAACTCTCCTGTAGCAGCTCTCCTGTAGCAGCTCTACTGTATTAACTCTCCTTTAGAAGCTCTCCTGTAGCAGCTCTACTGTAGCAGCTCTCCTGTAGCAGCTCTACTGTAGCAACTCTCCTGTAGACACTCTCCTTTAGCAACTGTCCAGTAGCAGCTATCCAGTAGCAGCTCTACTGTAGCAACTCTACTGTAGCAACTCTCCTGTAGCAACTCTCCTGTAGCAACTGTCCAGTAGCAGCTATCCAGCAGCAGCTTTACTGTAGCAACTCTCCTGTAGCAGCTCTCCTGTAGCAGTTCCCTGTAGCAGCTCTCCTGCAGCAGCTCTCCTGTAGCAGCTCTCCTGTAGCAGCTGTCCAGTAGGAGCTCTACTGTAGCAGCTGTCCTGTAGCACCTGTCTTGTAGCACCTTTCCTGTAGCAGCTGTCCTGTAGCAGCTCTCCTGTAGCAGCTGTCCTGTAGAACCTGTCCTATAGCACCTGTCCTGTAGTAGTTCTCCTGTAGCAGCTGTCCTGTAGAAGCTGTCCTGTAGCACCTGTCCAGTAGCAGCTCTACTGTAGCAGCTCTCCTGAAGCAACTCTCCTGTAGCAGTACTCATGTAGCAGTTCTTCTGTATGAGTTCTCCTGTAGCAACACTCCTGTAGCAACTGTCCAGTAGAAGCTCTCCTGTAGCAGCTCTCCTGTAGCAACTCTCGTATAGCAGCTCTCCTGTAGCAGCTCTACTGTATTAACTCTCCTTTAGAAGCTCTACTGTAGCAACTCTCCTGTAGCAGCTCTCCTGTAGCAGCTCTACTGTATTAACTCTCCTTTAGAAGCTCTCCTGTAGCAGCTCTACTGTAGCAGCTCTCCTGTAGCAGCTCTACTGTAGCAACTCTCCTGTAGACACTCTCCTTTAGCAACTGTCCAGTAGCAGCTATCCAGTAGCAGCTCTAATGTAGCAACTCTCCTGTAGCAACTCTCCTGTAGCAACTGTCCAGTAGCAGCTATCCAGTAGCAGCTCTACTGTAGCAACTCTCCTGTAGCAACTCTCCTGTAGCAGCTGTCTTGTAGCAGCTCTCCTGTAGAAGCTATCCTGTAGCAGCTCTCCTGTAGCAGCTGTCCTGTAGCAGCTGTCCTGTAGCAGCTGTCCTGTAACAACTGTCCAGTAGCAGCTCTACTGTAGCAGCTGTCCTGTAGCAGCTGTCCCATAGCAGCCTCTCCTGTAGCACCTGTCCTGTAACACCTGTCCAGTAGCAGCTCTACTGTAACAGCTGTCCTGTAGCACCTGTCCAGTAGCAGCTGTCCTGTAGCAGCTGTCCAGTAGCAGCTCTACTGTAACAGCTGTCCAGTAGCAGCTCTACTGTAGCAACTCTCCTGTACCAGCTCTCCTGTAG
This sequence comes from Brachymystax lenok tsinlingensis, assembly GCA_030435695.1. Taxonomy (NCBI): domain Eukaryota; kingdom Metazoa; phylum Chordata; class Actinopteri; order Salmoniformes; family Salmonidae; genus Brachymystax; species Brachymystax lenok. Next base: position 7,818,071 of record CM059782.1, on the reverse strand, counting down.
CAGTTCTCCTGGAGCAGCTCTCCTGTAGCAATTCTCCTGTAGCAACTCTCCTGTAGCAGCTGTCTTGTAGCAGCTCTCCTGTAGCAGCTATCCTGTAGCAGCTCTCCTGTAGCAGCTGTCCTGTAGCACCTGTCCAGTATCAGCTGTCCTGTAGCAGCTGTCCAGTAGCTGCTCTACTGTAGCAGCTCTCCTGAAGCAACTTTCCTGTAGCAGCTCTCCTGTAGTTGCTATCCTGTAAAAGCTATCATGTAGCAACTCTACTGTAGCAACTCTCCTGTACCAGCTCTCCTGTAGCAGTTCTCCTGTAGGAGTACTCATGTAGCAGTTCTTCTGTATGAGTTCTCCTGTAGCAACTCTCCTGTAGCAACTGTCCAGTAGCAGCTGTCCTGTAGCAGCTCTCCTGTAGCAACTCTCCTATAGCAGCTCTCCTGTAGCAGCTCTACTGTAGCAACTCTCCTGTAGCAACTGTCCAGTAGCAGCTATCCAGTTGCAGCTCTACTGTAGCAACTCTCCTGTAGCAGCTCTCCTGTAGCAGTTCCCCTGTAGCAGCTCTCCTGCAGCAGCTCTCTTGTAGCAACTCTCCTGTAGCAGTTCTCCTGTAGCAGCTCTCCTGTAGCAATTCTCCTGTAGCAACTCTCCTGTACCAGCTGTCCTGTAGCAGCTCTCCTGTAGCAGCTATCCTGTAGCAGCTCTCCTGTAGCAGTTCTCCTGTAGCAGCTGTCCTGTAGCAGCTCTCCTGTAGCAGCTGTCCAGTAGGAGCTCTACTGTAGCAGCTGTCCTGTAGCACCTGTCTTGTAGCACCTTTCCTGTAGCAGCTGTCCTGTAGCAGCTCTCCTGTAGCAGCTGTCCTGTAGAACCTGTCCTATAGCACCTGTCCTGTAGTAGTTCTCCTGTAGCAGCTGTCCTGTAGAAGCTGTCCTGTAGCACCTGTCCAGTAGCAGCTCTACTGTAGCAGCTCTCCTGAAGCAACTCTCCTGTAGCAGTACTCATGTAGCAGTTCTTCTGTATGAGTTCTCCTGTAGCAACTCTCCTGTAGCAACTGTCCAGTAGAAGCTCTCCTGTAGCAGCTCTCCTGTAGCAACTCTCGTATAGCAGCTCTCCTGTAGCAGCTCTACTGTATTAACTCTCCTTTAGAAGCTCTACTGTAGCAACTCTCCTGTAGCAGCTCTCCTGTAGCAGCTCTACTGTATTAACTCTCCTTTAGAAGCTCTCCTGTAGCAGCTCTACTGTAGCAGCTCTCCTGTAGCAGCTCTACTGTAGCAACTATCCTGTAGACACTCTCCTTTAGCAACTGTCCAGTAGCAGCTATCCAGTGGCAGCTCTACTGTAGCAACTCTACTGTAGCAACTCTCCTGTATCAACTCTCCTGTAGCAACTGTCCAGTAGCAGCTATCCAGTAGCAGCTCTACTGTAGCAACTCTCCTGTAGCAGCTCTCCTGTAGCAGTTCCCCTGTAGCAGCTCTCCTGCAGCAGCTCTCCTGTAGCAACTCTCCTGTAGCAGTTCTCCTGGTGCAGCTCTCCTGTAGCAATTCTCCTGTAGCAACTCTCCTGTAGCAACTCTCCTGTAGCAGCTGTCCTGTAGCAGCTCTCCTGTAGCAGTTCTCTTCTAGCTGCTGTCCTGTAGCAGCTGTCCTGTAGCAGCTGTCCTGTAACACCTGTCCAGTAGCAGCTCTACTGTAGCAGCTGTCCTGTAGCAGCTGTCCTGTAGCAGCTGTCCTGTAACACCTGTCCAGTAGCAGCTCTACTGTAGCAGCTGTCCTGTAGCAGCTGTCCAGTAGCAGTTCTACTGTAGCAGCTCTTCTGAAGCAACTTTCCTGTAGCAGTTCTCCTGTAATTGCTCTCCTGTAGCAGCTATCATGTAGCAGCTCTACTGTAGCAACTCTCCTGTACCAGCTCTCCTGTAGCAGTTCTCCTGGAGCAGCTCTCCTGTAGCAATTCTCCTGTAGCAACTCTCCTGTAGCAGCTGTCTTGTAGCAGCTCTCCTGTAGCAGCTATCCTGTAGCAGCTCTCCTGTAGCAGCTGTCCTGTAGCAGCTGTCCTGTAGCAGCTGTCCTGAAACACCTGTCCATTAGCAGCTCTACTGTAGCAGCTGTCCAGTAGCAGCTGTCCTGTAGCAGCTGTCCTGTAGCAGCTGTCCTGTAGCACCTGTCTGGAAAACACCTGTCCAGTAGCAGCTCTACTGTAACAGCTGTCCTGTAGCACCTGTCCAGTAGCAGCTGTCCTGTAGCAGCTGTCCAGTAGCAGCTCTACTGTAGCAGCTCTCCTGAAGCAACTTTCCTGTAGCAGCTCTCCTGTAGTTGCTATCCTGTAAAAGCTATCATGTAGCAACTCTACAGTAGCAACTGTCCAGTAGCAGCTCTCCTGTAGCAGCTCTCCTGTAGCAACTCATCTATAGCAGCTCTCCTGTAGCAGCTCTACTGTAGCAACTCTCCTGTAGCAACTGTCCAGTAGCAGCTATCCTGTAGCAGCTCTCCTATAGCAACTCTCCTGTAGGGACTCTCCAGTAGCAACTGTCCAGTAGCAGCTATCCAGTTGCAGCTCTACTGTAGCAACTCTCCTGTAGCAGCTCTCCTGTAGCAGTTCCCCTGTAGCAGCAGCTCTCCTGTAGCAACTCTCCTGTAGCAGTTCTCCTGGAGCAGCTCTCCTGTAGCAATTCTCCTGAAGCAACTCTCCTGTATCAGCTTTCCTGTAGCAGCTCTCCTGTAGCAGCTATCCTGTAGCAGCTCTCCCGTAGCAGTTCTCCTGTAGCAGCTCTCCTGTAGCAGCTCTCCTGTAGCAGCTGTCCAGTAGGAGCTCTACTGTAGCAGCTGTCCTGTAGCACCTGTCTTGCAGCACCTGTCCTGTAGCACCTGACCTGTAGCACCTGTCCAGTAGCAGCTATACTGTAGCAGCTGTCCTGTAGCAGCTGCCCTGTAGCAGCTCTCTTGTAGCAGCTGTCCTGTAGAAGCTGTCCTGTAGCACCTGTCCAGTAGCAGCTCTACTGTAGCAGCTCTCCTGAAGCAACTCTCCTGTACCAGCTCTCCAGTAGCAGTTCTTCTGTAGCAGTACTCATTTAGCAGTTCTTCTGTATGAGTTCTCCTGTAGAAACTCTCCTGTAGCAATTGTCCAGTAGCAGCTCTCATGTAGCAGCTCTCCTGTAGCAACTCTCCTATAGCAGCTCTCCTGTAGCAGCTCTACTGTATTAACTCTCCTTTAGCAACTCTCCTGTAGCAGTTCTCCTGGAGCAGCTCTCCTGTAGCAATTCTCATGTAGCAACACTCCTGTAGCAGCTGTCCTGTAGCAGCTCTCCTGTAGCAGCTATCCTGTAGCAGCTCTCCTGTAGCAGTTCTCCTCTAGCAGCTGTCCTGTAGCAGCTGTCCTGTAGCAGCTGTCCTGTAGCAGCTGTCCTGTAACACCTGTCCAGTAGCAGCTCTACTGTAGCAGCTGTCCTGTAGCACCTGTCCTGTAACACCTGTCCAGTAGCAGCTCTACTGTAGCAGCTGTCCTGTAGCAGTTGTCCTGTAGCACCTGTCCAGTAGCAGCTGTCCAGTATCAGCTGTCCAGTAGCAGTTCTACTGTAGCAGCTCTTCTGAAGCAACTTTCCTGTAGCAGTTCTCCTGTAGTACCTGTCCTGTAGCACCTGTCCTGTAGCACCTGTCCAGTAGCAGCTCTACTGTAGCAGCTGTCGTTTAGCAGCTGTCCTGTAGCAGCTCTCCTGTAGCAGCTGTCCTGTAGAACCTGTCCTGTAGCACCTGTCCTGTAGTAGTTCTCCTCTAGCAGCTGTCCTGTAGAAGCTGTCCTGTAGCACCTGTCCAGTAGCAGCTCTACTGTAGCAGCTGTCCTGTAGCAGCTCTCTTGTAGCAGCTGTCCTGTAGAACCTGTCCTGTAGCACCTGTCTTGTAGTAGTTCTCCTGTAGCAGCTGTCCTGTAGAAGCTGTCCTGTAGCACCTGTTCTGAAGCAACTCTCCTGTAGCAACAGTCTTGTAGCAGTTCTCCTGTAGCAGCTCTCCTGTAGCAGCTGTCCAGTAGCAGCTCCACTGTAGCAGCTCTCCTGAAGCAACTCTCCTGTAGGAGTTCTCCTGTAGTTGCTCTCCTGTAGCAACTGTCCAGTAGCAGCTCTCCTGTAGCAGCTATCATGTAGCAGCTCTACTGTAGCAACTCTCCTGTACCAGCTATCCTGTAGCAGCTCTCCTGTAGCAGCTCTCCTGTAGCAGCTGTCCAGTAGGAGCTCTACTGTAGCAGCTGTCCTGTAGCACCTGTCTTGTAGGACCTGTCCTGTAGCATCTGTCCTGTTGCACCTGTCCTGTAGCAACTGTCTTGTAGCACCTGTCCTGTAGCATCTGTCCTGTTGCACCTGTCCTGTAGCAGCTCTACTGTAGCAGCTCTACTGTAGCAGCTCTCCTGTAGCAGCTCTCCTGTAGCAACTCTCCTATAGCAGCTCTCCTGTAGCAGCTCTACTGTATTAACTCTCCTTTAGCAGCTCTACTGTAGCAACTCTCCTGTAGCAACTCTCCTGTAGCAACTGTCCAGTAGCAACTGTCCAGTAGCAGATCTACTGTAGCAACTCTCCTATAGAAACTCTCCTGTAGCAACTGTGCAGTAGCAGCTATCCAGTAAGAGCTCTACTGTAGCAACTCTCCTGTAGCAGCTCTCCTATAGCAGTTCCCCTGTAGTACCTCTCCTGTAGCACCTGTCCAGTAGGAGCTCTACTGTAGCAACTCTCCTGTAGCACCTGTCTTGTAGCACCTGTCCTGTAGCACCTGTCCTGTAGCACCTGTCCAGTAGCAGCTCTACTGTAGCAGCTGTCCTGTAGCAGCTGTCCTGTAGAAGCTGTCCTGTAGCAGCTGTCCTGTAGCACCTGTCCTGTAGCACCTGTCCTGTAGTAGTTGTCCTCTACCAGTTGTCCTGTAGAAGCTGTCCTGTAGCACCTGTCCAATAGCAGCTCTACTATAGCAGCTGTCCTGTAGCAGCTCTCTTGTAGCAGCTGTCCTGTAGCAACGGTCTTGTAGCAGCTCTCCTGTAGCAGCTGTCCAGTAGCAGCTCTACTGTAGCAGCTCTCCTGAAGCAACTCTCCTGTAGGAGTTCTCCTGTAGTTGCTCTCCTGTAGCAACTGTAAAGTTGCAGCTCTCCTGTAGCAGCTATAATGTAGCAGCTCTACTGTAGTTACTCTCCTGTACCAGCTATCCTGTAGCAGCTCTCCTGTAGCAGCTCTCCTGTAGCAGCTGTCCAGTAGGAGCTATACTGTAGCAGCTGTCCTGTAGCAACTGTCTTGTAGCACCTGTCCTGTAGCACCTGTCCTGTAGCACCTGTCCAGTAGCAGCTCTACTGTAGCAGCTGTCCTGTAGCAGCTGTCCTGTAGCAGCTCTCCTGTAGCAGCTGTCCTGTAGAACCTGTCAAGTAGCACCTGTCCTGTAGCACCTGTCCTGTAGCACCTGTCCAGTAGCAGCTCTACTGTAGCAGCTGTCCTCTAGCAGCTGTCCTGTAGAAGCTGTCCTGTAGCAGCTCTCCTGTAGCAGCTCTCCTGTAGCTGGTGTCTAGTAGGAGCTCTACTGTAGCAGCTGTCCTGTAGCACCTGTCTTGTAGCACCTGTCCAGTAGCAGCTCTACTGTAGCAGCTGTCCTGTAGCAGCTCTCCTGTAGCAGCTCTCCTGTAGCAGCTGTCCTGTAGAACCTGTCCAGTAGCACCTCTCCTGTAGTAGTTGTCCTCTAGCAGCTGTCCTGTAGAAGCGTTCCTGTAGCTGCTCTCCTGTAGCAGCTCTCCTGTAGCTGGTGTCTAGTAGGAGCTCTACTGTAGCAGCTGTCCTGTAGCACCTGTCTTGTAGCACCTGTCCTGTAGCACCTGTCCTGTAGCACCTGTCCAGTAGCAGCTCTACTGTAGCAGCTGTCCTGTAGCAGCTGTCCTGTAGCACCTGTCCTGTAGTAGTTCTCCTGTAGCAGCTGTCCTGTAGAAGCTGTCCTGTAGCACCTGTCCAGTAGCAGCTCTACTGTAGCAGCTCTCCTGTAGCAGCTGTCCTGTAGCAGCTGTCCTGTAGCACCTGTCCTGTAGAAGCTGTCCTGTAGAAGCTGTCCTGTAGCAGCTCTACTGTAGCAGCTCTCCTGAAGCAACTCTCCTGTAGCAGTTCTCCTGTAGTTGCTCTCCTGTAGCAGCTGTCCAGTAGCACCTCTCCTGTAGCAGCTATCATGTAGCAGCTCTACTGTAGCAACTCTCCTGTACCAGCTCTCCTGTAGCAGTTCTCCTGTAGCAGTACTCATGTAGCAGTTCTTCTGTATAAGTTCTCCTGTAGCAACTCTCCTGTAGCAACTGTCCAGTAGCAGCTCTTCTGTAGCAACTCTCCTGTAGCAGCTCTACTGTAGCAACTCTCCTGTAGCAGCTATCCTGTAGCAGCTCTCCTGCAACAGCTCTACTGTAGCAACTCTCCTGTAGCAGCTCTACTGTAGCAACTCTCCAGTAGCAGCTCTACTGTAGCAACTCTCCTGTAGCAACTCTCCTGCAGCAGCTCTACTGTAGCAACTCTCCTGTAGCAGCTGTCCTGTAGCAACTCTCCTGTAGCAGCTCTTCTGTAGCAACTCTCCTCTAGCAGCTCTACTGTAGCAACTCTCCTGTAGCAGCTATGCTGTAGCAATTGTCCTGTAGCAGTTTTCCTTGAGAAGTTATTCTGTAGCGGTTCTCCTGTAGCAGTTCTCCTGTAGCAGCTCTCCTGTAGCAGCTCTACTGTAGCAGCTGTCCTTTAGCAGCTCTCCTGTAGCAGCTCTCCTGTAGCAGCTCTCCTGTAGCAGCTCTCCTGTAGCTGTTCTCCTGTATCAACTCTCCTGTAGTTGCTCTCCTGTAGCAGCTCACCTGTAGCAACTCTCCTGTAGCAGCTCTCCTGTAGTTGCTCTCCTGTAGCAACTCTCCTGTAGCAGTTCTCCTGACGCAGCTCTCCTGTAGCAGCTCTCCTGTATCAACTCTCCTGTAGTTGCTCTCCTGTAGCAGCTCTGCTGTAGCTGTTCTCCTGTATCAACTCTCCTGTAGTTGCTCTCCTGTAGCAGCTCACCTGTAGCAACTCTCCTGTAGCAGCTCTCCTGTAGTTGCTCTCCTGTAGCAGCTCTCCTGTAGCAGTTCTCCTGACGCAGCTCTCCTGTAGCAGTTCTCCTGTATCAACTCTCCTGTAGCAACTCTCCTGTAGCAGTTCTCCAGTAGCAGTTCTCCTGTAGCAGCTCTCCTGTAGTTGCTCTCCTGTAGCAACTCTCCTGTAGCAGCTCTCCTGTAGCAGTTATCCTGTATCAACTCTCCTGTAGTTGCTCTCCTGTAGCAGCTGTCCTGTAGTAGCTCTCCTGTAGTTGCTCTCCTGTAGCAACTCTCCTGTAGCTGCTCTCCTGTAGCAACTCTCCTGTTGCAACTCTCCTGTATCAGTTCTCCTGACGCAGCTCTACTGTAGTTGCTCTCCTGTAGCAGCTCTCCTGTAGCAACTCTCCTGTAGCAACTCTCCTGTACCAGTTCTCCTGTAGCAGTTCTCCCGTAGAAACTCTCCAGTAGCAGCTCTCCTGTAGCAACTCTCCTGTAGCAACTCTCCTGTACCAGTTCTCCTGTAGCAGTTCTCTTGTAGCAACTCTCTTGTAGCAGCTGTCTTGTAGCAGCTCTACTGTAGCAACTCGCTTGTATCAACTCTCCTGTAGCAGCTCTACTGTAGCAGCTCTCCTGTAGCAGCTCTCTTGTAGCAACTCTCTTGTAGCAACTCTCCTGTAGCAGCTTTCCTGTAGCAGCTCTACTGTAGCAACTCTCCTGTAGCAGCTCTCTTGTAGCAACTCTCTTGTAGCAACTCTCCTGTAGCAGCTGTCCTGTAGCAGCTGTCCTTTAGCAGCTCTACTGTAGCAGCTGTCCTGTAGCAGCTCTACTGTAGCAGCTGTCCTGTAGCAGCTCTACTGTAGCAGCTCCACAAGCACAAAGCAGAGCTCTATACCACTTCCTATAGCTGCTTTTTTAATCAGACTCCCAGTTTCTCCTTTTGTAAAAAGATTATGTAATTTGATGATGAAGGAGTCTTGAGTTTGACAGGTTTATTAAAACTACAGTGTTCTATCAGGCTATGGACCAGGAGAATTTTAGCTTTTTTCATATCAGTCCAATGATTGCAACATTGTTCTAACAAGACACAAAAAGCCCACAAACAATTCACTTCAGATTAGTCTGGGGGACTAGGAATTGAAAATACAAGAGAGTGAATACATGCTGTAATTTGACCCGTGGACAACCACATTAGCTCAGTTGCAGCCATGGTAAACATTATTATACCCTGATGAAGACAGCTTGCCTGTCGAAACGTTGGACATAAAATCATTTTTGCATCTGAGCTCTTAGAGTGTGCGGCTCTTCTTTATTTTCAAGTTTTCCACTCCGCTAGCCAGCACCTCGCCTATATAGGTGTGCGTTTCTTTTTCTTCTAAAAATGACAAATCACCATGTCAAAGCGTCATGCGTGTAGCATGAAATGCGGAGTCAGGCGCAAGACAACAAAGATGAGTAGTCACGTATCTTTACTCAATAAACTACAAAATTCCAAGTAGTAGAATTATAACACGCTCACAATATAGACCAACTTTACAATGAACAAACACGCACAAAACCATGGGGGAAACAGAGGGTTTAAAGAAGGAACATGTAATTATGGGAATAGAAACCAGGTGTGTATAATGAAGACAAAACAAACAGATATTGAAAAGTGGCTCGGCGGTAGCTAGAAGACCGGTGACGCCGACCGCCGAACTCCGCCCGAACAAGGAGAGGGACTGACTTTGGCGGAATTCGTGACACACCAAGTATCCCTTTATATACTGTAACTCTACTGTATGTACTGCATGTACACAATTGACACACGGCCCAAAACATAGGCCATGTATTCACGTGTGGATAAACGAGGAAAGCCCCCTGGCCTGGTTATGTCCGTGTTTAGGGAGATAAATATGAGGTGTGTACATTCCCCGTGACAGGCATGAAACCGCTGCACCATGTCTGTGTATCTGATGACAGCCCTACGGTTATGGACGACCCCCCCCACCTCCCCTGTTGTGTGTTTGGTATCCATCACCGAGTAACAGCAATTATCACCGCGGCCCCGAGCACGGATGTATACACTCGTCATGGAACCCACGCCTGCGGTGTGTGAACGCTGACATACTGTACACACACACACACACACACACACACAAAACATGAAGACCATTAACATAGATACAGTACATTTATAAAACACATGTGGGACACATGGACAAACATCCATACTGTACGGATGTAACATGGACATTGTAGCATGTTTATGATTGGTTGATGAGACAGTGCAGCCAGTTAAAGGGAGCAGCAATCCAGCTCAGTAGTCCTAGGCACTGCTCATATCATGTGACACGGGCACAGGCTCCTTCAATCTCCGACTGTAGCTTGAATCTGCTGGCTCCCATAGCCATGGCAACATCTTATTCATAACCCAGTGGCACAGTCAGAAGCAGTCAGCTAACGCAGGTGCGGATGCCGAACTGTCTTGCGTTATTTACTCTCTACTGTGAGCCACACTGTCATTATTATCCAATTAAATTCAGCTTCTTGTCCATATTGGGTCTGGTCCACGGGCTCAGGGATGCTGGACGGATCCAAATTGACCCCCCATCACCCATGTGGTCCCGAAGGCGCCTGCCCTCCTCCGCTCTCATTGAGGATGAGTTATATCAGCTCGTTAGCCCTAATGAGGCTGTTGCCATGGTGTTCCTGGGCTTTAACGACGAGGTCAGCTCTTGGCGACTGAGCAATCATTCACCAACAAAGAAAAGGTAATCACCAAACTGTAGTATGAAAGGATACTTTACAGTGAGGTAGATCTTCACTGAGAGCTCTCTGTTCCTGATGGAACACTCTCTCTCCCTATCTCCTGATGGAACACTCTCTCTCCCTATCTCCTGATGGAACACTCTCTCTCCCTTTCTCCTGATGGAACACTCTCTCTTCCTTTATCCTGATGGAACACTCTCTCTCCCTATCTCCTGATGGAACACTCTCTCTCCCTATCTCCCGATGCAACACTCTCTCTCCCTATCTCCCGATGAAACACTCTCTCCCTATCTCCTGATGGAACACTCTCTCTCCCTATCTCCCGATGGAACACTCTCTCTCCCTATCTCCTGATGGAACACTCTCTCTCCCTATCTCCCGATGCAACACTCTCTCTCCCTATCTCCCGATGAAACACTCTCTCCCTATCTCCTGATGGAACACTCTCTCTCCCTATCTCCCGATGGAACACTCTCTCTCCCTATCTCCCGATGGAACACTCTCTCTCCCTATCTCCTGATGGAACACTCTCTCTCCCTATCTCCCGATGGAACACTCTCTCTCCCTTTCTCCTGATGGAACACTCTCTCTTCCTTTATCCTGATGGAACACTCTCTCTCCCTATCTCCTGATGGAACACTCTCTCTCCCTATCTCCCGATGAAACACTCTCTCTCCCTATCTCCCGATGAAACACTCTCTCCCTATCTCCCGATGGAACACTCTCTCTCCCTATCTCCCAATGGAACACTCTCTCTCCCTATCTCCTGATGGAACACTCTCTCTCTCTATCTCGAGCCCCTGATGGAACTCTTCATGTATTATTTCAAATTCCATTTCCATAACCTGATTTCACTCACATCTCTTACTATTGATAACAACTTATACCTCTGGACTGCCAGGCCAGAGGAGAGGTGTTTATACTGGGCAGAAAAGGGGACAGGGAGTCCTGAGCCTTGGAGAACCAGACCCATCTCTTCTTGGCCCTATGCCACAGCTGGTAAATCACGGTGTTATTAAATAACATCTCCCGGAGTGTGGCTTCATCGTTAGGTCTCTCAGCTATTATAAAAATGTGTGAATCATTACAGTATGAACAGCAGTAGACCGTAGCTCCACAAAATTATGTGAGGACAGCAACAGGCTTCTTTATGGGCCAAGGAGAAGTGATGTTTGATTTACCACAATGCCTTTAGCTCCATTAATATAAACTACCACCTACATGTGAAGTGTCATATTACACCTACAGTACCAGTCAAACGTTTGGACACACCTACTCACTCAGGGGTTTTTTCTTTATTTTGACTATTTTCTACATTGTAGAATAATAGTGAAGACATCAAAACTATGAAATAACACATATGGAATCATGTAGTAACCAAAAATGTGTTAAACAAATCAAAATACATTTTATATTTGAGATTCTTCAAAGTAGCCACCCTTTGCCTTGATGACAGTAATTTAAGACATGAAGGTCAGTCAATACGAAACATTTCAAGTGCAGTCGCAAAAACTATCACGCGCTATGATGAAACTGGCACTCATGAGGACCGCCACAGGAAAGGAAGACCCAGAGTTACCTCTGCTGCAGAGGATAAGTTTATTAGACTTACCAGACTCAGAAATTGCAGCCCAAATAAATGTTTCACAGAGTTCAAGAAACAGACACATCTCATCATCAACTGTTCAGAGGAGGACAATGACCCAACACACCTCCAGGCTGTGTAAGGGCTATTTGACCAAGAAGGAGAGTGGTGGAGCGCTGCATCAGAAGACTTGGCCTTTACAATCACCCGACCTCAACCCAACTGAGATTGTTTGGGATGAGTTGGACCGCAGAGTGAAGGAAAAGCAGCCAACAAGTGCTCAGCATGTGTGGGAGCTCCTTCAAGACTGTTGGAAAAGCATTCCAGGTGAAGCTGGTTGAGAGAATGCCAAGAGTGTGCAAAGCTGTCAGCAAGAAAAAGGGTGGCTACTGAAGAATCTCAAATATAAAATATATTTTGATTTGTTTAAAAAAAAAAGTGTTACTACACGATTCCATATGTGTAACTTCATAGTTTTAATGTCTTTACTATTATTCTACAATGTAGAAAATAGTAAAAATAAAGAAAAACCCTGGAATGAGTAGGTGTGTCCAAGTTGTGACTGGTACTGTACATCTGTTGAATCTAGAGGGGCCATCTCAGGACCCCCCACATGAGCTTGAAAAGAAGACACCATCACAATTACTCTGGGTGTATTGCGACCTAACATGTTTACGTGACAATTAGGACAGGGCGCTTACTTAAAGACCCAGTCAGGTACACTGGCCCTCGGCCCTACTCAGAGCATCTCAATTATTGACCCGGTGTCAGGTTACCCATTACCACAGGCCCCTCAATCACAGGAGCCCTGGATATGGAGCTGGCAGAAGAGAGCAGCCCAGCCGGGCCCAGGCCCAGTCGTTGGCCACCGCATTAAAAACACATTCAAAACAGACATGAGCTCATCAGGCGCCCTGACTGGTCCCATTCTGTCAGCAACCTGTCTCTCAGGAGAACCCGATACGCAGGGCCAGATACGGTGACATGTCGAAAGGGAAGCTAATCCTCTGCCCCGCTGCTTCTCATAAACTGGGAAAACGGGGATCGTTCAAAAAGTGCCACCCCTGAATTTGAGGAATCAGGGGGGTCTGGCTGTGACTTTTCGTCCAGGCTGCTTCTTAGGGATAGCGGGACACCAGTCGACAGCATCCGGTGAAATTGGAGGGCGCGCAATTCAAATAAATAATTGTAATATTAAACATTCATGAACATACAAGTGTCAAATATAATTTAAAAGCTTAAAATCTTGTTAATCTAGCTGCGTTGTCCGATTTACAATAGGCTTTACAGCGAAAGCATACCATGCGATTGTCTGAGGACAGCACCCCACATCAACATATTTTTCAACCAGCACAGGTGTCACAAAATCACAAATAGCACTAAAATAAATCACTTACTAATCTTCCTCTGTTTGCAATCCCAAGGGTCCCAGCTACAACATGAATGGTTGTTTTGTTAGATAAAAATCCTTATTTATATCCCAAAAAGTCAGTTTAGTTGGGGCCATCGATTTCAGTAATCCACTCGTTCAACAGACAAAGGAATCCAAAAACTTACCGCTAAACTTCGTCCAAACAAGTCATACAATGTTTCTAATTAATCCTCAGGTACCCTAAAATGTAAATAAACTATAATATTTCATATGGAAAGTAGTACGTTCTGTAGGAAAGGAAAATTAGTAAGCGCTCGCTGAAAGTCTGATATTCTGCCAGTTGTCTCGTAACCAAAACTAAAAATTCTTCTTAGTTTTTCAAGAAACAAGCCTGAAACCTTGAATAAAGACTGTTGACATCTAGTGGAAGCCATAGGAATTGCAATCTGGGAGCCGGAATTACATAGGAGCAATAGGTTTGCATTGTAAGAGCCTGGGACCTCAAAAATTGAATTTCGGTTGGAAAAATTTTCTTCGGATTTTCGCCTGCCATATCAATTCTGTTATAGTCACAGATGTTATTTTAACAGTTTTAAAAACGTCTATGTGTTTTCTATCCAATGCTATTATATGCATGTCCTGGCTTCTGGGCCTGAGTAACAGGCAGTATACTTTGGGCACGTTGTCAGGCGGAAATTCAGAAAACAAGACCCTAGCCTGAAGACGTTTTAACATGGTCGCTGGAAACCTGGAAACCTCTACTCTAGCAAAATGCTGTTCACGACTTGAAGTGTGGTTGTGCAGGGAAATATCTGATTAGAAAGGTTTTAAAATATTCTCAAAATAGACTAATACTGTGTTGAAATGGCCACCCAGGAGTCAATGAATTGGGTCTATTTGTGACAAGCAATTTAGTCAAGTTCTTGTGACTTTCCATAGAGGTGAGTCACGCTGTATTAAGTAACCTACGGTGGAAACAAAACATTCTCAACTTGCTTTTAAGAACCTCAAGTGTTGTTCCTACCGGCAACCGTCTGATTATCAAGATCTTAAGATATTCGCCTTGTAAACCAAGACATCAAACACACTCACTCCCAGATACTGCTGAAGAAGGTATTAGTGTACAGAAAGGCTTAGTCAACAAAGTACTGTACAGTCGGCTTATGGCAGCCTGCAGATTCCCAGCGGATTGAGTCTTTCAAAGCAGTAGTTCACCTCTCTTCAGTGAGTCACTGAGTCACAGTGCATTATAATAAACTATACCGGGCTCAGCACCAGGGCTCTCTCAGTGACATCCGTTCAGCAAGGTAAAGTGAACTGGTTTCCCTGGCTCTGTCCTGGGAAGCCGGGCTGCTGACGTGGGTACTGGCTGGCACCTGTCAGTCTACGCATGCTGGCGGCCAAGTGAGGCGGCCTCCAGTAGCCTAGCTGACAGACGCGCGGGGGCATCACTCACTCTCTGTCACGCAGTCACCTGCACGCCAACAACTGCTCCAGAGTCACCTTGAGCTTTGCCAGAGAAGCGGCCTGGCTAGGGTTCAAGGGGCAACAGGATCCCTACTATCTGAGTCATTTTGGTGTAAGTCAATTGTTTAATGCAAGGGATGACAAATAAGTTTTACACAGTATTTGCAGGGAGGCTTAATATTGTCTCTTAGGGTGGCCACAATTGGATATCAGCCCACAACGAGTTTAGCAGTGCAGAATTGCATCGTATGCATCATATATACACAGTGCATTAGTTATCCCTGCCTTCACATGGACATAGCAAAAAGGAGTTGAAGTAGTAACTCAAAGAAATTTGTGAGTAACATACTCTTTTCACGGTAACACCATCCCCGGTTTTAAAACGGGGAGACCCTGTGTGTCTCGTAGAAATAATCCTCCACGTCTGAAGGAGCCGCTCCACTGAAACCTCGGACAGAGGCCCAGCTGTGTGGGAGGATAGGTGTCCGGCGCTCCACTGAAACCTCGGACAGAGGCCCAGCTGTGTGGGAGGATAGGTGTCCGGCGCTCCACTGAAACCTCGGACAGAGGCCCAGCTGTGTGGGAGGATAGGTGTCCGGCGCTCCACTGAAACCTCGGACAGAGGCCCAGCTGTGTGGGAGGATAGGTGTCCGGCGCTCCACTGAAACCTCGGACAGAGGCCCAGCTGTGTGGGAGGATAGGTGTCCGGCGCTCCACTGAAACCTCGGACAGAGGCCCAGCTGTGTGGGAGGATAGGTGTCCGGCGCTCCACTGAAACCTCAGACAGAGGCCCAGCTGTGTGGGAGGATAGGTGTTTCCGGCGCTCCACTTGCCCCGGCGCTGATCAATAATAACATGTGTTAATGAGTGTTTACTTCATGCTTGGCTGCAGTATCCGGACCCCTTTCTCACCCCCTGTCTGTTACAATAAAGTCCACAATATATCCCTCCCACCTCACCCTCCCATAGCCGACTAGTATGTAGAGTGGGCTGATCAATGCCTAGGGAAGTGGGTAAACGTGACAGGCTTTTGGCTCATGATGATTGAATACCTGATCATTACCGTCATTATGTTGGGTATCCTGAGACCAATCCACTCACTACGCCGACCAATCCGCTGACTACGCCGACGATACAGGAATACGAAACACATCAGTGAGTGAGTCTGCGAATCTTGAGTTTACCAGGAAAATGGACTGACAGAGAACAAAGTTAAGTGGAATTAAGGGGAAAAAGCTGTGTACTGAGTTTTCTAAACAGGAAACTCTCAGTCGTCTCTGTGGTCAATTCACACACATACTGGCACTCTAAGATATGAGAAGTTTTAGTATTGTTGGCTTTCAGCACTCATCTACAGAACTTTGGCGTGACGTACTACTTTCCTGGACAGACAAACAACCAGACAGCCAGACAAACAGCCAGACAGCCAGCCTGACAGACACACAGCCAGACAGACAGACACACAGCCAGACAGACAGATAGCCAGACAGACAGACAGACAGACAGACAGACAGACAGACAACCAGACAGACTGACAGACAGAGGGCCTCTGTGTACTGTAGTGGGCCATGTCCCCCTCACTATTCAATCAAACCCAGATGTATGACTGAGCTCAGAACCACTCTGTGTGGCTAACATTGAATATTGGTGAATGTTCTCAGAATACACATTCATGGTTTTAGCTTTCAGATGTTACTATAGGTCAAAGGCCGTTCGAATAATGTATGGCTAGCATGAGGCCTGTAGAGTGGATATTGTCAATGGGAGGACCAGGCCTGTAAGGTAACAGTAATGTAGTGTATTTGTGTACAATATGTGCTTATACATGATACACATAGAATGCTGGAATTGTGACAGGGCAAGTTAAGCCCACAGAGGCTTTATTTAACCAGATATCGCAAAGGTTTACAGTGCAGGACAGTGCAGGACAGTGCAGGACAGTGCAGGACAGTGCAGTCTCAGTGGTTGTGGCATCATGCTCTCTGAATAGCTGATGGTACTGTAAATGTCAAGTTTGGATCTCTGGAAAGAAATTGGAAAGCACATCTTTGAATAAATATGACTGAGGTTAGCTCTCTGCTAACAGTATTTTGGTGATCCTTTGTATTAAAGGCCCAGTGCAGTCAAAAAAATGTGTTTTTCCTGTGTTTTATATAATATATATATATTATATATATATATTATTTATTTATTAACCTTTATTTAAACAGGGAGACACATTGAGATAAATCTCTTTAACAAGAGTGCCCTGTGTGCGTTTACAAATAAAACCCAATACATAAATAAAACACAACAGCCCTACATAACCATTAAAAAAATAAAACACACTGTAATAAAACACACTGTAATAAAAAACACTGTTATGAAACACACTGTTATGAAACACACTGTAATGAAACACACTGTAATAAAACACACTGTTATAAAACACACTGTAATAAAACACACTGCAATAAAACACACTGTAGTAAAACACACTGTAATAAAACACACTGTGGATTTAACCCTGGCCTGCCTGGTGACATCATCATGCGCTAAATTAGTTATTAGACCAATAAGAAAGTGTTCTAAACCTCTCTTCCAATAAAAGCTAGTTTTCAGTTTTCACCTCCCCACTCATACCGCTCCCAAACAGTTCTAGCAAAATTCTTGCTTGAGAAATTGCTCAATTGGCAATTTTAATTGAAAACAATCACAGTAAGATATTTAATTGTTGCCCAGAAATGATTTGATATTGAGATAAAAATGGCTGCATTGGACCTTTAAGATGTATTGTTAATTTGTGTAATTTTGGGACAACGTGACTTATTGGGACAAGATGACTCATGGAGACAAGATGACTTATGGGGACAAAATAACTTAGAGGCTGTGGGCTAATTGATAATCAATCACTTTTAGTGCAAATTACCACCTAAGGCCATTATAAAACGGACACAATTCATCAATAATGAGCAAAGTCTTTCAAGAGAGTTGACTTTTAAAAAGGGTAGTTTCAGAACCTTAACATGAAACCAATGGTTTTTCTACATGATCAAATTGCCTCCATTAGAGAGCACAGGAAAAAGGCCCAAGTTGTCCATTTAATCAGAGGAGTGTAAGCTTTCCTTTCATCCAAACCACACCGTTAATTAAATTATGCTTCCTAGGAACATTGAAGTCAAGTACAACAGGTTACCTTTTCCCCTGCCTTGAATCTGGTCCAGAAATATCCCAAAACACAATTTAGAAAACGATGCAACACAACACAACACTGACGAATATCTCTAATTCTCCCTCTTCCTTCCCACTGCTGTGCCATTTGCAGACTGGCTCAAATCCACTTAACTGAAATCAATCATGTCCCCTGGTAGGTGAATGGACTCTTTGCAGGATCCATGACAATAGTGATGTTTTTGAAGGAAGCGATGACACAACATTTGGCCCCAGTAAAGAGAGTCAAAAGGAAAGTCCTGACTGCTACAGTACCTCTCTTAGCAGCCAAGCTACTGCACTCTGGTACTTATGCAAATGGCTTACGCTTCTAATTTATTTACAGCAAAATAAGTTACTGTGAAATAAGTTAATTTACATAATAATAAGGCAAAGTCAGGCTAAACAAATGAAATACTGTAGAAAAGATGAGCTTCTGGGTATCAGGCCAGGTCCCTGCTGCTGCCAGTAGTGTGAACTTCCTGTGTGTACTGTGGACACAAGCAGATCTGTCTATCCAGGTCTGTTTTTTTCTCTGTCTGTGTTAATCTGCCTGTCTCTGTTTCTGTTGCTTCTGTTTCTCTTATTAGATGGGACTTGTGAAGCAAAAAGTTCAGACTTTAAATCCTCATCATACTTCTTTTTCTTCAGCAAGCTACTCCTCTTACACTGTTTATTAAGCTAGAAACACTATTCAAACTTTAAAATGTCCAGACTGGTCTGGAATAGTGTGCTTTTTAATATTTTTTAATACTTTTTAATATATTTTTTGTCTTCATTCACTTTAATGGATTTTTTTTCAACATTCTAAAGCTCCCCTTTGTGACCTCATCACTTACAACTTCCATTCATAGTAAATGTAACAATGCAACTTTTGACACAAATCAGCTACTTTGACCACTTCGCCAAACACTTACACAACAAGTACGGTATGACATCTTCCTCTACTTCTCTGCTATTCAAATCTGAAATAATAACAGAATTATCTGATACCGATCAAACGTCACAGCTTTTAAGTGACCGCATCAACAACATTTTCTGTAACTTATAAACAACTGACATTTGGACCACTTTCCGAACAAGTTAGACAAAAAGTTAGAGGATATTGTTTTATAAGCTGATTATTTAATACAAGAGCAAGGTACTGTTGATAAGAATGTCTTTACTTCAGCATCAATGGGTAGCATGCATTCAGCTCCATTCAGTGCATAGCAAGTAATGCCAAGGCTCTCGCACTATAGAGTATCACAATAAGATAAATATAACAGCAATGCCGTCTATTGACTTGGCGACATCTCGTAACAGGTATGTCACCTTCGTCTACTTCTCTGCTATTCAAATCTGTCCGCGTAACAAAAATATCCACTACGGATCTAGCGATACAGCGGTTTTAGTAAGTGCAGTAACACATTTTACAAACAACTGTCAGTTTGACCACTAAAGTTCCTAGCACTTTAGACAAACACTTGGAGGGTATGACATCTCGGTCTACATCTGTGCTATTCAAATCTCTAAATAAGACCCGAAATATCTACTACCGATCACCGGGTACAGCTGTTTTAGCAAACACATCAACTCATTTAGCTAACTTCCCACTGTTGAATTAACTGCCAAGGAACTTTCAAATCATAACAATGGAGGGAGCACATTCCAAGCACACGCAGACACACACACCAGCCACACCTTCAACCATACATTAAATACTTTATCATACCAATAAGTCCAACTTATATCCATTCCTTCTTTCATTCGTATCTATCCAGTCAAAACTTACATTTCTTACTCAAAGGATAAAGCTGTTAAATGAATGTATTGTTGAAGTAAGGGATAAACTTGGGATAAAATCAAGTTTTTAAATGTATTTTAAACTTTTAAAAATGCCATTTTGTCTTCTGTATTCTCTATTATTCCAGTTGACATTTGCTGTGGTAGTCCAGCAGGAGACCTTATACAAGTATAGTAGTCTGAGTGGAGTTATTTGTGATGAAATAAGTGATCTAACTCCCAAGTATTAAGGTTGATAGTGTAGTCCATTCAAAATTCAAAAAAGGCACTTGCATATCTGAGCTATCTCTGTTGCAGGTGCATGGTAGCAGTTGAATAAAATTAGTAAAAAGAAGAAACCCACACACTGCTCTCGCTAGTATCACTGCTCTTGCTAGTATCACTACTCTGGCTAGTATCACTGCTCTGGCTAGTATCACTGCTCTGGCTAGTATCACTGCTCTTGCTAGTATCACTGCTCTTGCTAGTATCACTGCTCTGTCTAGTATCACTGCTCTGGCTAGTATCACTGCTCTGGCTAGTATCACTACTCTGGCTAGTATCACTACTCTGGCTAGTATCACTGCTCTGGCTAGTATCACTACTCTGGCTAGTATCACTGCTCTGGCTAGTATCACTACTCTGGCTAGTATCACTGCTCTGGCTAGTATCACTGCTCTGGCTAGTTTAACTGCACTGGCTAGTATCACTACTCTGGCTAGTATCACTGCTCTGGCTAGTATCACTGCTCTGGTTAGTATCACTGCACTGGCTAGTATCACTGCTCTGGCTAGTATCACTGCTCTTGGTAGTTTCACTCTTCTTGGTAGTACCACTGCTCTGGCTAGTATCACTGCTCTGGCTAGTATCACTGCTCTTCCTAGTATCACTGCTCTGGCTAGTATCACTGCTCTGGCTAGTATCACTGCTCTTGCTAGTATCACTGCTCTTCCTAGTATCACTGCTCTGGTTAGTATCACTGCTCTTGCTAGTATCACTGCTCTGGCTAGTATCACTGCTCTGGCTAGTATCACTGCTCTGGCTAGTTTAACTGCACTGGCTAGTATCACTGCTCTGGCTAGTATCACTGCTCTTGTTAGTTTCACTCTTCTTGGTAGTACCACTGCTCTGGCTAGTATCACTGCTCTGGCTAGTATCACTGGTCTGGCTAGTATCACTGCTCTTCCTAGTATCACTGCTCTGGCTAGTATCACTGCTCTGGCTAGTATCACTGCTCTTGCTAGTATCACTGCTCTTCCTAGTATCACTGCTCTGGCTAGTATCACTGCTCTTGCTAGTATCACTGCTCTGGCTAGTATCACTGCTCTTGCTAGTATCACTGCTCTGGCTAGTATCACTGCTCTGGCTAGTATCACTGCTCTGGCTAGTATCACTGCTCTGGCTAGTTTAACTGCACTGGCTAGTATCACTGCTCTGGCTAGTATCACTGCTCTGGCCAGTATCACTGCTCTGGTTAGTATCACTGCACTGGCTAGTATCACTGCTCTTCCTAGTATCACTGCTCTGGCTAGTATCACTGCTCTGGCTAGTATCACTGCTCTGGCTAGTATCACTGCTCTTCCTAGTATCACTGCTCTGGCTAGTATCACTGCTCTGGCTAGTATCACTGCTCTTGCTAGTATCACTGCTCTTCCTAGTATCACTGCTCTGGCTAGTATCACTGCTCTGGCTAGTATTACTGCACTGGCTAGTATCACTGCTCTGGCTAGTTTAACTGCACTGGCTAGTATCACTGCTCTTCCTAGTATCACTGCTCTGGCTAGTATCACTGCTCTGGCTAGTATCACTGCTCTGTCTAGTATCACTGCTCTGGCTAGTATCACTGCTCTGGCTAGTATCACTGCTCTGTCTAGTATCACTGCTCTGGATAGTATCACTGCTCTGGATAGTATCACTGCTCTGGCTAGTATCACTGCTCTGTCTAGTATCACTGCTCTGGATAGTATCACTGCTCTGGATAGTATCACTGCTCTGGATAGTACCACTGCTCTGGATAGTACCACTGCTCTGGATAGTATTACTGCTCTGGCTAGTATCACTGCTCTGGATAGTATCACTGCTCTGGATAGTATCACTGCTCTGGATAGTACCACTGCTCTGGATAGTATTACTGCTCTGGCTAATATCACTGCTCTGGATAGTATCACTGCTCTGGATAGTATCACTGCTCTGGATAGTATCACTGCTCTGGATAGTATCACTGCTCTGGATAGTATCACTGTTTATAATTTGCATCCTTAAGTAGACATTTCTCCACCCACCTATGTCTACATAAGGGCTCAAATTATAAACTCTCACAAGAGCTCTGACCAAGGCCTTGAGGTCGATAGTGTAGTCTATCAAAGTAATCAGACTAGTTATTTTACTAAATGTAACTTTGACTATTTTTAACTTCTTGGCTTAAGTAAAACATGTTAAACTTCTTCCACTACTACAAAAATACCACTACTATAAAAATGCCATTTTGTCTTCTGTATTCTCTATTATTCCAGTTGACATTTGCTGTGGTAGTCCAGCAGGAGACCTTATACAAGTATAGTAGTCTGAGTGGAGTTATTTGTGATGAAATAAGTGATCTAACTCCCAAGTATTAAGGTTGATAGTGTAGTCCATTCAAAATTCAAAAAGTATCACTGGTCTGGCTAGTATCACTGCTCTTCCTAGTATCACTGCTCTGGCTAGTATCACTGCTCTGGCTAGTATCACTGCTCTTGCTAGTATCACTGCTCTTCCTAGTATCACTGCTCTGGCTAGTATCACTGCTCTTGCTAGTATCACTGCTCTGGCTAGTATCACTGCTCTTGCTAGTATCACTGCTCTGGCTAGTATCACTGCTCTGGCTAGTATCACTGCTCTGGCTAGTATCACTGCTCTGGCTAGTTTAACTGCACTGGCTAGTATCACTGCTCTGGCTAGTATCACTGCTCTGGCTAGTATCACTGCTCTGGTTAGTATCACTGCACTGGCTAGTATCACTGCTCTTCCTAGTATCACTGCTCTGGCTAGTATCACTGCTCTGGCTAGTATCACTGCTCTGGCTAGTATCACTGCTCTTCCTAGTATCACTGCTCTGGCTAGTATCACTGCTCTGGCTAGTATCACTGCTCTTGCTAGTATCACTGCTCTTCCTAGTATCACTGCTCTGGCTAGTATCACTGCTCTGGCTAGTATTACTGCACTGGCTAGTATCACTGCTCTGGCTAGTTTAACTGCACTGGCTAGTATCACTGCTCTTCCTAGTATCACTGCTCTGGCTAGTATCACTGCTCTGGCTAGTATCACTGCTCTGTCTAGTATCACTGCTCTGGCTAGTATCACTGCTCTGGCTAGTATCACTGCTCTGTCTAGTATCACTGCTCTGGATAGTATCACTGCTCTGGATAGTATCACTGCTCTGGCTAGTATCACTGCTCTGTCTAGTATCACTGCTCTGGATAGTATCACTGCTCTGGATAGTATCACTGCTCTGGATAGTACCACTGCTCTGGATAGTACCACTGCTCTGGATAGTATTACTGCTCTGGCTAGTATCACTGCTCTGGATAGTATCACTGCTCTGGATAGTATCACTGCTCTGGATAGTACCACTGCTCTGGATAGTATTACTGCTCTGGCTAATATCACTGCTCTGGATAGTATCACTGCTCTGGATAGTATCACTGCTCTGGATAGTATCACTGCTCTGGATAGTATCACTGCTCTGGATAGTATCACTGTTTATAATTTGCATCCTTAAGTAGACATTTCTCCACCCACCTATGTCTACATAAGGGCTCAAATTATAAACTCTCACAAGAGCTCTGACCAAGGCCTTGAGGTCGATAGTGTAGTCTATCAAAGTAATCAGACTAGTTATTTTACTAAATGTAACTTTGACTATTTTTAACTTCTTGGCTTAAGTAAAACATGTTAAACTTCTTCCACTACTACAAAAATACTTGTAAAGAGTTAAAACAAGTCCCACCAATTCTAGTTATTATTTATTCTACTTTTAAATGCGTCACTCTCACGAAAACAAAGTGATTGTTCACTAAAGAGGTACTATATTGAGTCAGCTCTAGAACTCAGCTCATCCTCAACCTCCACATACATTTGTCATTTGTGGATGATACATGGCATTGTCTGAACAAATAAATTCCAGGCGAAGACACCAGCGCTGTGGTATTTTCAACAATGCTCATAATTTAGTTGCCCAGTGACTCTTCCAAAAAGAAAAGCAGTGGCTCACAGTTTCCCGGCTAATTAGATAAAAAGAGAAAATAAGTCATGACCTTCCTGGCATTTGTGACCAGGTGTTTCAGAATAGAACATGTCGACAGTGTATGTTGTTAAATGAAGAGAGTGAGGGAAAATAACGGATGAATTGGCTCTGGACAACACGTTTTGTAGACAGGGCATTTTGCAGCTACAGTGGGCCATTAGAAAGTAGCACAGCTTTTCAAGGCACAGCCTTTTTCCTCTCTTTATGTTCCTCTTTTACATTTTAATTACATTTTTTTAGAGAGGTCAATAATAAGCTTTTTCTAGCCAGTCTAGCCACCCTATCTTTCTCTTGTTTTCCCTCTGCCACCTTCTCTCCATTCTCCTCCACTCTGTCTTCTGTCTCCGGTCGTTCATGGTGGCTGAGATGTGCTGAGCTAGGGGAAGTTGAAGGTGAAAGTAACCACAATTAAATCAGGAGTGGCACAGTGAATGCCCGGGCACCCCTGGCGAAGCAGATAAAGTGAGGGAGTTGGCCAGCTTACCGAGGATACAGCTTTCGAGTCCTGTTGAAGCACGGAAAACACTGACTTACAGAAAATCCATCTCTGGACTAGGGATGGGCACGGTTATCTGGATGTTAGCATTTAATTACTTGAGTGAGTAGTAATTTTTATATAAATATATATATTTAAAAAATTGACAATGAAAAAGCTTTGTTATAATTTTGATTACCCTTGTGACATTGTTACCTACAAGGATGAATTTACCAATAAATACTTAATTGAATAGAATAACACACTTTTGAATGGCGTGTTTATAACTATATTCAATATGTACAGTACCAGTCGAAAGTTTGGACACACCTACTCATTCTAAGGTTTTTCTTTATTTTTACTATTTTCTACATTGTCGAATAATAGCAAAGACATCCACACTATGAAATAACACATATGGAATCATGTAGTAACCAAAAAAGTGTTAAATAAATCAAAATATATTTTCTATTTGAGATTCTTCAAAGTAGCCACCCTTTGCCTTGATGACAGCTTTGCACACTCTTGGCATTCTCTCAACCAGCTTCATGAGGTAGTCACCTGTAATGCATTTCAATTAACAGGTGTGCCTTGTTAAAAGTTAAATTGTGGAATTTCTTTTCTTCTTAACTTCTTAGGGAGCGGCAGCAGAGGTGACCGTTTTGGAGAGTCTGGCGTGCCCAAAGTAAAATGCCTGCCACTCAGGCCCAGAAAATAGGATATGCACATAATTAGTACTATTGGATAGGAAACACTCTGAAGTTTCTAAAAGTGTTAAAATAATGTATGTGGAAAATCCATCCGGATTTGCAGTTTATTTTGTACTTGACCTTCTTCTCCAGGCTGCCTATTAGTTTCTATTTTAACTAGGACTGAGACTACAGTACCTATGGCTTCCACTAGATGTCAACAGTCTTCATACAGAGTCTGGAAGCACTAAGCATTCTGCAGCGATATTCCATCCCATCAGGTTTGCGCTTAGTGGGACTATAATTTGTTTTTCAACAGGACAATGACCCAACACACCTCCAGGCTGTGTAAGGGCTATTTGACCAAGAAGGAGAGTGAGACCAAGAAGCTGGTTGAGAGAATGCCAAGAGTGTGCAAAGCTGGCATCAAGGCAAAGGGTGGCTACTTTGAAGAACCTCAAATAGAAAATACATTTAGATTTGTTTAACACTTTTTTGGTTACTACATAATTCCATATGTGTTATTTCATAGTTTTGATATCTTCACTATTATTCTACAATGTAGAAAATAGTAAAAATAAAGAAAAACCCTTGAATCAGTAGGTGTGTCCAAACTTTTGACTGGTACTATATACTGCTGCACACTTCAAATAGTAATTACAGGTGCGTATCTAGAGTTTTCACAAGACCTGACACAGATGAATGCAAAACACCAGAATCAGCTCTATCATGGTGAAAATCGTTCAATGTTGCTTTTAGCAGAAAACTATCATATGAAATGCAGCATGTCCTCTGTTTACCTCTGCCATGTGCATTTGCATCATTCTGATTGGCCAAGAGGGTCAAGAGCATTATATTTTTTCTCGGGGGGGACTATCCGGATATCAAAAGAAATTGGAAAGGAAATCTGCTCAGAGGCTAGACCAGAGACAACAACAACAACAACAACACAGTAATGTCATACTAGATAATACTTGATAAGACTTGATGATAAAACTTGATGAAAAGACTTGATGAAAAGACTTGATGAAAAGACTTGATGAAAAGACTTGATGAAAAGACTTGATGATAAGACTTGATGAAAAGACTTGATGAAAAGACTTGATGATAAGACTTGATGATAAGACTTGATGAAAAGACTTGATGATAAGACTTGATGATACGACTTGATGAAAAGACATGATGAAAAGACTTGATGATAAGTCAGACTAATGGAACCAGAAGCCGGTATTATATAAAGAATAAAGAGGAGGGGAAATCTGAATGAATGACTACTGCCAATAGTGTACATAATGACTCTAAACGCATGTCTGTCAATATTGCAGAAATGTGGATATGTATATATCTCCTGATGACATACTGTACACCTTGACAGACCATGTACTCATATTACAGTGTTATGCTTTGCATGAAACAATATAGGCAAAGCAGAACACCTGACTAGCCGGTGGATAATCAGTCTAAACCATTAGCCAGATCCTGTTTGTTGACAGCCATCCCACTGGGCACAGACGTGAGCTCAACGTCTAGTTTTGATTTACATTTGGTTGAGTTGTCAACTAACGTGTATTCAACGTGAAATCAACAACTAAAAAGGTCACCATGTCATTGGATTTGGGTGAAAAAAATACGAAATGCACTTACGTTGCTGACTTTTTTCAAATCCAATCAGTTTTCCACGTTGATTCAACATCATCACATAGATTTTTTGGGTTGAAATGACGTGGAAACAACTTTGATGCAACCAGTTTTTGCCCAGTGGAATGAAATAACAGTATGACAGCATCAGTAATGATAAGATGATGAACAGCAGCGCTCGGGGAAAAGGGAGAATATCTCAATGGTTGGGAGACCACAAAGGGTGACAGAGAGGCGAGAGGGGCCAGCCGGCGAAGGCTGAACACGTGTGTTAATGTTCTCCTGACAACAGAAGGCCACCTGGAGGGAGGAGTTTGTGGGAAGAAGTCGTTGAAGCCGAATAACCCAACTAACTTACATCGTGATGATGTGATTTGAAAACTATGCACACAGAAAATCTTCTAAGCGTAAGCTTTGTGTCATAGATAAATAACACACGTAAGTATCAAGATGAGAGCTTGAAGCGAATGAGTGGACGTTGGAGTCTGACTGGATGCCACCTGAAAAGTCTGCCTGGGAAAACGGCACAGCTTTTATCGGCATGGAGTCCCTACACACAATTAGACTTGCAGACAGTTCCGGCTGCTGGTGGCATCCAGGGACACCGTGCCAGGCACTGAGCGTGGACAGGGAACGCCAAAGTAGACACCGCTAATGGCCAAATGAGATTACACTTAGAGATTGCAGTGGCCAAATGAGATAACACTTAGAGATTGCAGTGGCCAAATGAGATTACATTTAGAGATTTCACTGGCCAAATGAGATTACACTTAGAGATTGCAGTGGCCAAATGAGATTATATTTAGAGATTGCAGTGGCCGAATGAGATTACATTTAGAGATTGCAGTGGCCAAATGAGATTATATTTAGAGATTGCAGTGGCCGAATGAGATTACATTTAGAGATTGCAGTGGCCAAATGAGATTACACTTAGAGGAGTAATACTTTGGTACGGAGGGAAGAGGAGTAATACTTTGGTACATAGGAGGAGGAGTAATTCTTTAGTAAAGAGGAGGAGGAGTAATTATTTAGTACATAGGAGGAGGAGTAATTATTTAGTACAGAGGAGGAGGAGGATTTCTTTAGTAAAGAGGAGGAGGAGTAATTCTTTAGTACAGAGGAGGAGGAGTATTTCTTTAGTACAGAGGAGGAGGAGTAATACTTTAGTAAAGAGGAGGAGGAGTATTTCTTTAGTACAGAGGAGGAGGAGTAATTATTTGGTACAGAGGAGGAGGAGTATTTCTTTAGTAAAGAGGAAGAGGAGTAATTATTTAGTACAGAGGAGGAGGAGTAATTCTTTGGTACAGAGGAGGAGTAATACTTTAGTACAGAGGAGGAGGAGTAATTATTTGGTACAGAAGAGGAGAAGTAATTCTTTAGTACAGAGGGGGAGGAGTATTTCTTTAGTACAGAGGAGGATAAGTAATTATTTAGTACAGAGGAGGAGGAGTATTTCTTTAGTACAGAGGAGGATAAGTATTTCTTTAGTACAGAGGAGGAAGAGTAATTCTTTAGTACAGAGGAGGAGGAGTATTTCTTTGAATTTCAATGAATTGATAAATTGCCAAATACATCAGTTCAGTAAATGTCTGCATAGAGTTCATGGTTGTTATTGATAGTATTTTGACTTTCTTTGAACTTAAAGCCAATATTAGTTTAAATATCTTCACGCCTAGAAGAGTCTCCAGGCTTCCGTCATAACGATCAATTTTGAATGACAAAAAAATAAAATAGGGCTTTACAGGGATAGACAGAACACCAGTGACAAGGACAGAAGAGTGTGTTTCAAGGGGAAAGCGACTACCTGAGACTCAACATGATAAATGTAACAAGTCTGAACCGATATCGAGCAGTGCTTGAGACGACCAGCCCATATTTCCTCATCAAATACTTTGGGGGTAGAGGTAAGTGAGTTCCAGTATATTCGGCTGCACTGAGGCGTGACTCCGATGTGCAGCAGGCTACATACAGTACTGATTAGCTGATGGATGGGTGAAGTGATGATGCTGACTGATACAGATGAGAGCTACAATGGTTCTGACAGCAGAGGGACGCCTCCCTCTGAGGATGTTCAGGCCTCGTAGAGCCTCTCTAACTCTCCCAACCTGCCATTCCAATTGGCTGGGGAGAGCCAGGATGACAATCACTTAAAAAGGACAGCCAATGGAGAGTAAAGGTTAGGGCTAAGAAGCGGACACTGAGCACTCCAGACCAACGTGATGCCATCCTTCTGTATTGCGCTTTAAAACATGTTTAAGCATTTTCTAAAGTGGCTCTGGGTTGAGTTTGGATTTTCAGGCAGAGATTTATGACAGGGTCAGGAGAGGAGAGGTCAGGAGAGGAGAGGTCAGGAGAGGAGAGGTAAGGAGAGGAGAGGTCAGGAGAGGAGAGGTCAGGAGAGGAGAGGTCAGGAGAGGAGAGGTAAGGAGAGGAGAGGTCAGGAGAGGAGAGGTCAGGAGAGGAGAGGTAAGGAGAGGAGAGGTAAGGAGAGGAGAGGTCAGGAGAGGAGAGGTCAGGAGAGGAGAGGTAAGGAGAGGAGAGGTAAGGAGAGGAGAGGTCAGGAGAGGAGAGGTAAGGAGAGGAGAGGTAAGGAGAGGAGAGGTCAGGAGAGGAGAGGTCAGGAGAGGAGAGGTAAGGAGAGGAGAGGTAAGGAGAGGAGAGGTAAGGAGAGGAGAGGTCAGGAGAGGAGAGGTCAGGAGAGGAGAGGTAAGGAGAGGAGAGGTCAGGAGAGGAGAGGTCAGGAGAGGAGAGGTCAGGAGAGGAGAGGTAAGGAGAGGAGAGGTAAGGAGAGGAGAGGTCAGGAGAGGAGAGGTCAGGAGAGGAGAGGTCAGGAGAGGAGAGGTAAGGAGAGGAGAGGTCAGGAGAGGAGAGGTCAGGAGAGGAGAGGTCAGGAGAGGAGAGGTCAGGAGAGGAGAGGTAAGGAGAGGAGAGGTCAGGAGAGGAGAGGTCAGGAGAGGAGAGGTCAGGAGAGGAGAGGTAAGGAGAGGAGAGGTCAGGAGAGGAGAGGTCAGGAGAGGAGAGGTCAGGAGAGGAGAGGTAAGGAGAGGAGAGGTCAGGAGAGGAGAGGTCAGGAGAGGAGAGGTCAGGAGAGGAGAGGTCAGGAGAGGAGAGGTAAGGAGAGGAGAGGTAAGGAGAGGAGAGGTCAGGAGAGGAGAGGTCAGGAGAGGAGAGGTCAGGAGAGGAGAGGTAAGGAGAGGAGATCGTAGGATGGATGCATTAAGGCACCAGCCACAGTATTCACCCCATTGAAGAATTTCACCTTCATGATACAAAGTAACGTTTCATAGAGTCCCCCTAAAAATGTGGAAAGAAGTGACCTCATGAATAGGTGACCTTTAATATATTCCCAGCAGCTCTTGACTGCAGAATGCTTACCATCATAGTTTTATTAGGGAGAAGGTTAGGCAGTTAAGAGAAACTGTCTCATCACTGCGTGGATTAGTCAGTGTATCACCCACAATACAGCATTTAGGGGGCTGAAAAGATGTCCTTAAATTAGTTCTTGTAAAATCACCTAAGCCATACATTTCCCTGCTGTCCACACACACACAACACTTTTAAGCTCTAGGCTGGTCAATCTTGGCAAGCCATGGGGAACAATGACCAGTCAATAAGCTACAGAAGCAACACAGACAAACACGGAAAAGAGACTAAAATACTAACTTACTATTCTGTTTCCGTATTGATTTTCAAAAAAAGTCACCCTTGAAGTACAGTACACTCTTAGAAAAAAAGGTGCAATCTAGAACCTAAAATGGTTATTCGGCATTCCCCATAGGAGAACCTTTTAAAGAACCATTTTATGGTTCCTGGTAAAATCTTTTGTGTTCAATGAAGAACCTTTTCCACAAGGAACCCAAAAGGGTTTTTACCTGGAACCAAAAGGGGTTATTCTAGAACCATTTTGGAACCCTTTTTTCTAAGAGTGTACAGTACTGAGGGGTGGAGAGAGAAGAGAGAGATGAATACAGTACTGAGGGGTGGAGAGAGAAGAGAGAGATGAATACAGTACTGAGGGGTGGAGAGAGGAGAGAGAGTTGAATACAGTACTGAAGGGTGGAGAGAGAAGAGAGAGATGAATACAGTACTGAGGGGTGGAGAGAGAAGAGAGAGATGAATACAGTACTGAGGGGTGGAGAGAGAAGAGAGAGATGAATACAGTACTGAGGGTGGAGAGAGCAGAGAGAGATGAATACAGTACTGAGGGGTGGAGAGAGGAGAGAGAGATGAATACAGTACTGAGGGGTGGAGAGAGAAGAGAGAGATGAATACAGTACTGAGGGGTGGAGAGAGGAGAGAGAGATGAATACAGTACTGAGGGGTGGAGAGAGAAGAGAGAGATGAATACAGTACTGAGGGGTGGAGAGAGGAGAGAGAGATGAATACAGTACTGAGGGGTGGAGAGAGAAGAGAGAGATGAATACAGTACTGAGGGGTGGAGAGAGAAGAGAGAGATGAATACAGTACTGAGGGGTGGAGAGAGAAGAGAGAGATGAATACAGTACTGAGGGGTGGAGAGAGGAGAGAGAGATGAATACAGTACTGAGGGGTGGAGAGAGGAGAGAGAGTTGAATACAGTACTGAGGGGTGGAGAGAGGAGAGAGAGTTGAATACAGTACTGAGGGGTGGAGAGAGGAGAGAGAGATGAATACAGTACTGAGGGGTGGAGAGAGAAGAGAGAGATGAATACAGTACTGAGGGTGGAGAGAGAAGAGAGAGATGAATACAGTACTGAGGGTGGAGAGAGGAGAGAGAGTTGAATACAGTACTGAGGGGTGGAGAGAGGAGAGAGAGTTGAATACAGTACTGAGGGGTGGAGAGAGGAGAGAGAGTTGAATACAGTACTGAGGGGTGGAGAGAGAAGAGAGAGATGAATACAGTACTGAGGGGTGGAGAGAGGAGAGAGAGTTGAATACAGTACTGAGGGGTGGAGAGAGGAGAGAGAGTTGCTCTTCAGTATGCTGAGTGCACAGTGCCTCTAGCCTTAGCTCCAGGAGAGATAGGAGAGAGGGGAGTGGGGAGGAGAGAATGGATAGAGATTAGAGAGATGACGAGTGAGGAGAGTGAGGAGGAGCAGAACGAGGAAAGAAAGGAGAGGAGGAGTGAGGAGAGAGTGTAGATAGAGAGAGGAGGAGAAAGAGATGGATTGAGGAGGAGGAGGAGGAGTGTGGAGAGAGAGGAGAGGAGTGTAGAGAGAGGAGGAGGAGAGAGAGGAGGAGTGTGGAGAGAGAGGAGGGGGAGGAGTTTGGAGAGAGGGAGGAGGAGGAGGAGGAGGAGGAAGAGGAGGAGGAGGAAGAGGAGGAGGAGGAGGAGGAGGAGGAGGAGAGAGATAGGAGGAGGAGGAGTGTGGAGTGAGAGGAGGGGGAGGAGTTTGGAGAGAGGGGAGGAGGAGGACAGAGAGGAGGAGGAGGAGGAGGAGGAGGAGGAGGAGGAGGAGGGAGATAGGAGGAGGAGTGTGGAGAGAGAGGAGGAGGAGGAGGAGGAGTGTGGAGAGAGAGGAGGAAGAGGAGGAGAGGAGCAGAGAGAGGAGGGGGAGGAGTGTGGAGAGAGGGGAGGAGGAGTGTGGAGAGCGAGGAGGAGGGGGAGAGAGAAAGGAGGAGGAGTCTTGAGAGAGGGAGGAGGAGTGTGGAGAGAGGGGAGGAGGAGTGTGGAGAGAGAGGAGGAGGAGGAGGAATGTGGAGAGAGAGGAGGAGGAGGAGAGAGAAGAGAAGGAGAGAGAAGAGGAGGAGAGAGAGAGGAGGTGGAGTGTGGAACCCAGTCAGATCACTGGAGCTGAGTAGCAGCCTCACTGTAATTAACTGGCAGGATGCAGACTTAGATTACCTCAGGGTGAGAGGCTGGCATTTAACAGACGGGGAAAATAGCTCTCTCCCAATAAGTGGGCCAGCTACAGATTGGCCAAATGTCATTGGCGTGGACGTTTTTTTTAAGAGCGGCGCGGACTCATCGTCATTATTTTTCTCGCATCCACAAATGGACAAGCCCCCTCTCTGCCTCTGGCTATGCCTTTCGACTGTTTGGAATGAGTGCAATGTGGTTCCCCCCACTCAGGAGAACCCTATGGGGCCTGATTCTGGGACAAAGATAGGGGTTAGAATGTGGCTCTGATTTAGCCTGCCTCCTAGCCACATTGTTAGCGAACTACGCTAACCACGTGTTCAGTCTGGCTGATGCCAGGCTAGTTTCGGGCCTTGATCTCACTACGACTAGGACCTCCTGTCTGCATCATGGGGGAGATGAATTAAGGACTGCCACTCCATCATTATCCCATGTGACACTGTAATTATCAAGTACTTCCCACTCATTACAGATAGAGGCTCCTGGAGTGAAGGGTTCCCCTTCACAGCTTTGTGGGATCCACAGACGCGTTGGTCTGCTGGATTGGGAATGACACGTAGGCAGGTAGAGGACAGCATAGCGCAGCACATCCGAAGACCAAAACACAGTTTGATGAGGTGGAAGATAAGTTTAACAGCAGCCGAAAGAGCTGAAGTCTCCAAACTCTCGGAGAGGCTCAGATCAACACTGTGCTTCTCTATTCAGAACACTGTGTTTTTCCTCAGAACTTTCTCTGTACACAGACACATTGGCAGGCTGGTTAAACCCTCTCTGAAGAACCGCTGGATCAGGAGATGGGCTGTAGCTCGTTTGGACGAGGAGCGCAATCACTTTGAATCGGGCTGATAGAACTCAGCCTGCCTGGGCGTTGGCGAAGCCCACAGAAACAAACAGCGTCGTTGCCTAATGAGCATTTGGAAGGAGAGGAAGGAAAAAGGAGCTGAATGGATTTGAACTACATGGCCCTGTATGAGAGATTAAATGGGCCTCTCTAACAAGGGATCAATACACTATTGTCTCAAACTTTCAAATTCAAGAAGAGACATCAAAGAGAAATTAATTACGTCAGTGGTCACCAGGGACGATTATAATAACAGACAACACGCCGACCTCCCACCAAATCACATTAAAATATAACAAGGGGCCCTCGTCCCTTGGCATCGTCCCGGTGATTGTTGCCATGCCGCCACTTGCTAGTTGGCTAGTCCCCTCCTGGCTTGGAGACTTGTCAGCACTCTGTCTATAGCAGGAGACAGAGTGCTTTAATGTCACGTTAAGAATGTTTACATATCTGGCATTACTCATCTCATATGTATATGACGCATCTATTCTATACTATCTATTGCCTCTTAGCCGCTCTGTCGCTGCTCATCCTTATATTTTATACTTATATATTCTCATCCCATTCCTTTACTAATTTTTTAATTATTAGGTTTTGTCGTGGAATTGTTAGATATTAGGTTTTGTCGTGGAATTGTTAGATATTAGGTTTTGTTGTGGAATTTGTTAGATATTAGGTTTTGTTGTGGAATTTGTTAGATATTAGGTTTTGTTGTGGAATTGTTAGATATTAGGTTTTGTTGTGGAATTGTTAGATATTAGGTTTTGTTGTGGAATTGTTAGATATTACCTGTTAGATACTGCTGTACTGTCGGATCTAGAAGCAGAAGCATTGACTTTACAAGGTGTCAAAAGCGTTCCACAAGGATGCTGTCCCATCTTGACTCCAATGCTTCCCACAGATGTGTCAAGTTGGCTGGATGTTCTTTGGGTGGTAGACAATTCTTAATGCACATGGGAAACTTGAGCGTGAAAAACCCAGCAGCGTTGCAGTTCTTGACACACACAAACCAGTGTGCCTAGCATCTACAGTACTACCATACCCCGTTCTAAGGTGCTTAAATCTTTTGTCTTCCCATTCACCCTCTGAATGGCACAAACACACATTCCATGTCTCAAGGCTTTAAAATCCTTCTTTAACCTGTCTCCTCCCCTTCATCTACGCTGATAGAAGTGGATTTAACAGGTGACATCAATAAGGGATCATAGCTTTCACCTGGATTCACATGGTCAGTCTGGATCCGGACCCAGAACAGGGTCAATACGGACCGTGGGATTCACCTGGTCAGTCTGGATCCGGACCCAGAACAGGGTCAATACGGACCGTGGGATTCACCTGGTCAGTCTGGATCCAGACCCAGAACAGGGTCAATACGAACCGCGGGATTCAACTGGTCAGTCTGGATCCCGACCCAGAACAGGGTCAATACTAACCGTGGGATTCACCTGGTCAGTCTGGATCCCGACCCAGAACAGGGTCAATACTAACCGCGGGATTCACCTGGTCAGTCTGGATCCCGACCCAGAACAGGGTCAATACGGACCATGGGATTCACCTGGTCAGTCTGGATCCCGACCCAGAACAGGGTCAATACGAACTGCGGGATTCAACTGGTCAGTCTGGATCCCGACCCAGAACAGGGTCAATACGAACTGCGGGATTCACCTGGTCAGTCTGGATCCAGACCCAGAACAGGGTCAATATGAACCAGTCAATATTTGTATTTTTTAGGAATTCGGTCGGGATTCGACTCCTGGTATCATATGAACACACAGAAGACATGGAACATTTGTAGAAATTAGCTTTAAAACTGCTACATTTTCCCTGCGCTCCATGGCATGACGGGGAGAATATCCATCCGGACCGGAGCCACCTAGGAAATGTGTGTGACCGGACCTTCTCCAATAGTACTTGAGTTCCCCTGGTCTATGCCATCAAAAGTGCAGGTGTTCCTAATATTTTGTTCACTCAGTGTATATATGTGTGTGTGTGTGTGTGTGTGTTTGAGGAGGGTTAGAGGTGTCAGGGGACGTACAGGCCATGTGGGCACTTAGTTTCCCCTAGTTGAGTGTCACTCAAGGCACAGCAGAGAGAGCTCCCTCTCACAACCAACGACCTCAACACACTGTCACCTCTAAGAGGAGCGACCCAGTTCTCAACTTCTACTGGTTAAAGACTTTAGTTTCACCAACAAACCAACAATTTGAGGATTGATGAGGTGAGAAGATCCCAATTCAGCAAGAGAGAGGATGCTTAGAGGTTTGGTAATGAGACATTTATCCCTTTCCATCTCTGAGAAGCAAACTGAAAGGTCTAACGTAGTGAATCTTTATATTCATGACATCATCCTGACCTCGTTTTGAGAGTGTGCTTTAAGTAGAGAGAAGTGCAGTTTCTGGTGGTCAGTGAACGGCTGAACAGCATGCAGAGAGCGTGTGAGAGGCACGTCCGCCTCCCTCCTGCACCCTCCATCTGCCTGGAGAGATAAGAGTGTCAGCATCCCCTACCACCACCGAGCCTGGAGGGGACCACAGTCTTTATCAAACTGTCTGTCTCTGCCTGCCTGTTTGTCTGCCTGTCTCGGTGTCTCTCTGTCTGCCTGTCTGTATCTGTATCTGTGTCTGTCTGTCTGTCTGTCTCTGTGTCTGTATGTCTGTCTGTACCTCCAACACAACCATCATGTCACTCTCCTGTGCTACTCTACCTCCATCAATGACACACAGAGGAAGGGGAGAGACAGACAGTGTGTGTGTGTCCTTTGAGGTGCTGACAACAGCACCAATAACAGATGGTAGGTCTAGATGTGACGGCATTTCTTTGGAAGCATCTCTGTGTTTTCAGCCATCATACCATCTCTGTGTTTTCAGCCATCATACCATCTCTGTGTTTTCAGCCATTATACCACCTCTGTGTTTTCAGCCATTATACCATCTCTGTGTTTTCAACCATCATACCATCTCTGTGTTTTCAGCCATTATACCATCTCTGTGTTTTCAGCCATTATACCATCTCTGTGTTTTCAGTCATCATACCATCTCTGTGTTTTCAGCCATTATACCATCTCTGTGTTTTCAGTCATCATACCACCTCTGTGTTTTCAGCCATTATACCATCTCTGTGTTTTCAGTCATCATACCACCTCTGTGTTTTCAGCCATTATACCATCTCTGTGTTTTCAGTCATCATACCACCTCTGTGTTTTCAGCCATTATACCACCTCTGTGTTTTCAGTCATTATACCACCTCTGTGTTTTCAGTCATTATACCATCTCTGTGTTTTCAGTCATCATACCATCTCTGTGTTTTCAGTCATCATACCATCTCTGTGTTTTCAGTCATTATACCACCTCTGTGTTTTCAGCCATTATACCATCTCTGTGTTTTCAGTCATCATACCATCTCTGTGTTTTCAGTCATTATACCACCTCTGTGTTT
Source organism: Brachymystax lenok tsinlingensis (assembly GCA_030435695.1). Classification (NCBI taxonomy): domain Eukaryota; kingdom Metazoa; phylum Chordata; class Actinopteri; order Salmoniformes; family Salmonidae; genus Brachymystax; species Brachymystax lenok. Next base: position 7,781,722 of record CM059782.1, on the reverse strand, counting down.
TCAGCCATTATACCATCTCTTTGTTTTCAGCCATTATACCATCTCTGTGTTTTCAGCCATCATACCACCTCTGTGTTTTCAGCCATTATACCATCTCTGTGTTTTCAGCCATTATACCACCTCTGTGTTTTCAGCCATTATACCATCTCTGTGTTTTCAGCCATTATACCACCTCTGTGTTTTCAGCCATTATACCATCTCTGTGTTTTCAGCCATTATACCATCTCTGTGTTTTCAGTCATTATACCACCTCTGTGTTTTCAGTCATTATACCATCTCTGTGTTTTCAGCCATTATACCACCTCTGTGTTTTCAGTCATCATACCACCTCTGTGTTTTCAGTCATCATACCACCCAAATTAGCCTATTAATGATGAAATCAATTAGAAATCCCAATATAACACATTTTCTCAGGACGTTCTGCACTGTTTTGAAATAACTGAATATTTTGGAGGGGGTGTGCCAACCTCTGCCCAGTGAGTGCCCACCAAGTCCAGTGTCCGCTCCCTGCCATGCCCAGCAGGCTAGCACAAGGCCCGGCATATACCAGGTGTCTGGCTGGAGAGTGAGACCCATCCCAGCCTCGTGAAGAACCAGACAAGAACCAGTGGGGGGTGTATGTGTTGTGTGTGTGTGTGTGTGTGTCAAGGGTTGTGTTGTGTGTGTGTGTGTGTGTGTGTGTGTGTGTGTGTGTGTGTGTGTGTGTGTGTGTGTGTGTGTGTGTGTGTGTGTGTGTGTGTGGTGGTGGTGGGTTATGACTCTTACTGTCCTCGTCTTCCATCTCTAATTTGTCTCCATGACGCCCTGGACACCGAGCAGTGCCTGCTGCTGCAAACAGCCCTCTGCTGCAGGAGACGACACTGACCCCCGAACACACACATTCACACCACTCTAACTACAACATCTGCTATTATTATTATTATGCACTATTATTTACAGTGACGGCCTAGCCCGCCCTATGGGACCCCCCCAATCAAGGCCTGGTTGTGATACAGCCTGGATTCAAACCAAGGTGTCTGTAGTTAGATGCAGTGCCTTAGACCACTGCGCCACTCGGGAGCCCTAAATTATTACACACCAAAAAGAAATGTATTCCCTCATATGCCTAATATAAAATAATTGCATCAACTAACTGTTAAAATAGGAAAAGTAGTCGTATATTCATGCTTGACTTTTGGAAAAAGAATACAATTCCTATTACCTGTCATAACCAGTATTCTGACATCTAACATTTGTCTGCACTGAACAGTCCATGTCTCATTGACCTCCAGCTTCAATCTACTCTCCTCAAAACAGCTCACAACAAGAGAGCACTTTGATTGAGAGGCACTTTGATCAGTCGCCATTTGTTAGCCAACCACAATGTGACGTTAGAGGAGCCCCTTGACAGGACTGTTATAGCCCAGTTCAGAGAGAGGACTCTGAGAGGGTCCAGGGTCCCTCGGTGGCACTGTAGGTGGCTCAATCAGACATGACACGATGACCTGACAACTGGCTCCTAGGTGGGGCTGGTCTGGTCTGGGCTGGTCAAAGGAAGGCCGAGGATATTTTCAAAGACTCCTGCCACCCAAGTCATAGACTGTTCTCTCTGCTACCGCATGACAAGTGGCACCGACGCACCAAGTCTGGAACCAGCAGGACTCTGATCATCTTCTACACCCAAGCCATAAGACTGTTCACTCTGCTACTGCACGGCTAGTGGTACTGTAGACTGCACTAACAATCTGGCACTGGCTCTATGCACATTCACTGGACTCTACCTACACACTGACCCATACTACACTGACACTCCAACACACACGCTTCACACACTTCACACACGCTGCTGCTACTCTGTTTATTATCTATTCTGATTGCCAAGTCATTTTACTCCTACCTACATGTATATATTACCTCAATTACCTCAGGTACCTAGTACCCCTGCACATTGACTCAGTACTGGTACTCATTGTATATAGCCTCATTACTACCTGGTATCCCTACACATTGACTCAGTACTGGTACTCCTTGTAAATAGCCTCATTACTACCTGGTATCCCTACACATTGACTCAGGACTGGTACTCCTTGTAAATAGCCTCATTACTACCTGGTATCCCTACACATTGACTCAGGACTGGTACTCCTTGTATATAGCCTCATTATTGTTATTTATTGTGTTACTATGTTCTGTTTTTATCTGTGAATGTTCTAACTTTTTAACTCTCTCACTGTTGGTTAAGGACTTGAAAGTAAGCATTGTAAAGTCTACACCTGTTGTATTCTGCGCATGTGGCAAATACAATTTTATTTTATTTAACACACACACACACACACACCGCCACGAGGAGATAAAACAGCATCTCTGTTATTAGCGCCTGAAGCTGCGTGAGGCAGACTGACACTCCAGAAGTGATATTCTTTCTGAGTGCCAGATCAGGGATGGCTAATGACACCCACTGAAACCATATCAGTCTGAAACAGTAGACAGTAGACTGTACTGTATGAATGATAATCTTCTACGCCTCAGGGAAAGGAAATCTGGCCACTCGTAGTTTCACCTTGCGTTGGCTTGATGTCATGTCTATGCATACTACATAATAAAACCACCCAGCCAAACATTTCCAAAATCTTCCCGTATGGCTCAGTTGGGTTCAATTATAGGTCTGATTCCCAGGGCCACCCATAAGGAAAAAAAAACGTATAACAGATGACTGTAATGTCACTTTAGATAAAAGCTAAATGGCATATATTATACAATGCTATGATATTATAAATGTGTGATTGTGTATTTATGAATGTTTCATTCAGTATCTGGAGTAGTATTTGGATGGTGCTTGAGAGAGAGAGAGAGAGAGAGAGAGAGAGAGAGAGAGAGAGAGAGAGAGAGAGAGAGAGAGAGAGAGAGAGAGAGAGAGAGAGAGAGAGAGAGAGAGAGAGAGAGAGAGAGAGAGAGGATCCCACTCAGCAATATCAGATTAGTAAATACACTAGCCTCGACTGCCTCCATGCTCCTTTGTGACTACAAAGCCAGTGAACATGTGCTTTCTGTTTGAATATCATATCACATTTCAAGAGTTTTTTTTTTGTTGCGAGGGGACTTCACTGAATTCAGTGTACCAAACCAAATATCCTGGTGGCGTATAAATCAGAAGCGAAGCTTGCTGCGTCGGGAAGGATAGGCAATTGGAAGTCCTGCTAGATCTATATCAATGATTCTAATATGTTCACAGGGATTCCATCCACTTACCAACACTAGTCTAGCAGTCAATAAAAAAAGGAGAAGAAGAAGCCATGAGGGAAAGTATTAAGGTGGACGCTCTCTGTAATGTCCTCTCACAACCCCCGGGGTCAAACGAGGCTGTGTGGGAGAACGAGAGAGAAAGGAGGGAGATTCAGAGGAGGAGAGCACCAGGGGGGAAAAAAAAACGAATCCATTGTGCTGCAAAACAATATGCCTTTCCTCCCTATTATTTGATTGGCCATATAGATCCTTCCATGTTGTCAAGTCCAAGTTAGATTTAGGCCAAACAGGACATTCGGTACTGAACGTACAGCTCATTAAATGTCAATCGATCACTCCTAATCGGTGTCCCCATATGTGTTAATTAATGTCCTCTGTCCTCTGTCATGATGGGGGGTGGGGTACATCTCAGCTGTCTGAAGTAGCTCCCTCTCCTTGTCTCCTTTCCTTCCTCTGCACTGACATAACAGACAAGGAAAGGAGAAGACCTTGTTCCTTCCTTTAACCATATATGGGCTAGTCCCGCCTCCTCCTGCAGCCCGAAACCAATCAAAACCATGCAGCAGCCACTGTCCATGGTGCTGAATAGCTTGTGTGTAGTTGAGTAATACCTCTAAACTTTAATGTGGCTATCCACTTCTGCTTTGACTCTTTCTCTTAAAGCACCATAGCAACAAATGTTTTTCTCTAGCTCTCTCACTCCCTTCATGTTAAAGTAATTCACCCCCACCCCCCTCCCCTCCCTCTAACACGCAGGTTGACGTTTCTTGAGATGAGTCTTGTCCTTGAGGCAGAAATGAGCGATTTCTGATAGATGAGCCAGCTGCAAAGTAAAAAATTGGCTAGCTTTTGGTCTTCATTTCAGGTTAGAGTTAAGCATTAGGATTAACAGTGTGGTTAAGGTTAGGTTTAAAATCAGATTGTATGACTTTGTGGCTGTGCCAGCTAGAGCTACCTCTAGAACAAGATTGATGATGAAAAACGCTAACCTGCCACACACACACCATTAGGTACCTTAATACACAAACTCTTATTATCCCCACACACAGTCTACATCAGGGCTCTCCTAACCTGTTCCTGGAGAACTATCATCCTGTAGATTTTCACTCCAACTCCAGTTGTAACTAACCTGATTCAGCTTACCAACCATCTAATTATTAGAATCAGGTGTGCTAGATTAGGGTTGGAGCAAAAACCTATAGGATGGTATCTCTCCAGGAACAGGGTTGGAGAGCCCTAATCTACATACTGTCTATTATTCACAAACCCTTACTGTCACCCAGTCAGAACAGGTGTAGTGACCAGGATAGTCTCTCTCTCTCTCTCTCTCTCTCTCTCTCTCCTCCCTCCCTCGCTCCCTCCCCCCCTCTCTCCCTCCCTCCCTCCCTCCCTCCCTGTGGAAACACATGTCATGAGAGCCGTATCATTATGTTGATATGGATATGCTCAGCTGAAAGAAAACAAGAGACTGACAAGTCTTGCCCTGCAATCTAACCATCTGGTACACAATCAGAAATAAAATCACTGCTTGTGGTATCACGACAACAAAGAGAAGCAAATTGGACAGCTGTCTTTTAAGTCGCTATCTAACACACAAAGTTTTAATGGCTGCATCAGACGGAGAGGAGATGGCTCACTCACAACAAGGACATCAAAACACATCCATCCACATCAAAACACATCCATCCACATCAAAACACATCCATCCACTTCAAAACACATCCATCCACATCAAAACACATCAAAACACGTCCATCCACATCAAAACACATCCATCCACATCAAAACACATCCATCCACATCAAAACACGTCCATCCACATCAAAACACATCCATCCACATCAAAACACGTCCATCCACATCAAAACACATCCATCCACATCAAAACACATCCATCCACATCATTATGGAAACGCCATATGTCTGCTGGAGAGGAGGGGGCTAAACCGGGCTGGAAACGGCGTGCCATATGTCTGCTGGAGAGGAGGGGGCTAAACCGGGCTGGAAACGGCGTGCCATATGTCTGCTGGAGAGGAGGGGGCTAAACCGGGCTGGAAAAAGGCGTGCCATATGTCTGCTGGAGTGGAGGGGGCTAAAATGGGCTGTGGCGTCCTAAACTGCTCCCTGAAAAAGTTCAAAACAGCAAATCCAACTGGGAGCCCACTATGTGAATTTTTCAGGAGCGATAAAATATTAACTAGCTCTAAATCAGAGTGGAGGGAGCGGGAGAGAGAGAGGGATCTGTAACCCACACTGGGCAAACAAGCCAGGAGAGAGAGGAGGGGAGATGTGAACATTGTACTTTTCCCTGTAACTTATTCCACATTATTTTGATTTGCACTTTTCAAACAAATTAGCAGATGAGAAAAGTAGAGTCACCTGTAAGCCTGTGTTTCAACTGCCTCTGGACAGAGGATTACCTTTGTTCCATACGACGCTGAAAAATTCACAGCTCCACTGCATTTTAACAGCCACTCTTCCCCCGCATTTAACAAGTTCACTGTGACCTGAGTGCTAAAGGATGAGGACAGTTTGAGGACAGTTTGCCATTAGCCTGCGGTCCTATGAGAACTTGTCGTAATGAGGGCTTGTCGTAATGAGGGCTTGTCGTACTGAGGGCTTGTCGTACTGAGGGCTTGGCGTACTGAGGGCTTGTCGTACTGAGGGCTTGGCGTACTGAGGGCTTGTCGTACTGAGAACTTGTCGTACTGAGGGCTTGTCGTACTGAGAACTTGTCGTACTGAGGGCTTGTCGTACTGAGAACTTGTCGTACTGAGGGCTTGTCGTACTGAGAACTTGTCGTACTGTTATGTTTGGATAGTGTTGGACTGGCTATTCACTGAGCCCCACTGATCAGGAACTACTCTGGATCCTAGTGAATAGAGTATATAAGGTGCTGATGAGGAGGACAGAACTCTATGACACATCCCCAGACACCCTAAGAGGCATGCATGGTTTACAGCTTTGGGGGACCGAGTGGCGCAGCGGTCTAAGGTGCTGCCATAGGGTTCGAATGAGTCGATCCACTGGCTGACCTCAGGTGGTATTTGATGGTTGAACGTCCATACTAGTGGACTGTGTGGGTGACTGGCAATGATTTGTGGGTGGCGATGGGGATCATCTCTAAGTCGTACAGCAGCACATCTCATGTCACCTTGAAGCACACCATTGTTCACCTGTCACACCCGCTGAGGGGGAAGAAATCAATTGAGTGTTAGAGCTCCCTCTGAGTCCAGATAGGAACAGGGGGATAGTGGCTACAGACCTGGGTTCGATCCAGAGCTTTATCACAACTGGCCGTGATCGGGAGCCCCATAGGGCAGTGCACAATTGGCCCAGCATCAGGTTGGTTTCGCCGGGGTAGGCCGTCATTGTAAATAAGAATTTGTTCTTAAACTGACTTGCCTGGTTAAATAAAGGTTAAATAAAACAGCGGTGTGCTTTAAGTGCTGCATTCATCTTTCAGGGTGCTATTCAATCAGTCAGTCTGTGAAGATTAAAATACCCCCCCCTGACAGACAGCCAGTGTCTCTGATGGCCATGATTTGAGGCGGATAATTTATCTCACAAGGCAACGGTTGAAGAGTGATTTATTGATTACAGGGTTACTCTGAAACTCTCTGTAAACTCCATGATGATAATATGATGATGCATTCCAGCAAATTAGGAATTCTTAAAATTTGTACTACAGAAAAATAAGGAATTGATTCAGTGGGGTGTGAACAACAGGTAAAGTTCTAAATCAATGTCAACCCATTGCATTTGGTAGCATTTTTGATTGTGGTGAAGTATCTTGCATCAAAATCGTAATCTCTTTGGTGGTATCATATGAGGACTTTCTCACTATAGCTTACAGAGTGGTATAATGTCATAATGTTTAAATAAGTCTGTTGACATAAGCATAGCCCCCTGAAAAATCGGAATAAAAAAAATATATATTACAGTTTTTGCCCATTGCTTACACACTAAAACCGAATGCTTAGACCAAAGCCTCAATACCTAAACTTCTTGTAGCATACCTTAAACACAGTGTAACCATAGCTTAAACACAATGTCAACTTTGCACTTTGTTTGCAATTCTGTAACACACTTATTGCGAAACACTACACACGTTTTCTTACATTAGACACTTTGTTCAAAAACGAAATCACCTGTTATCATTGGGAAAACACTCTGTTCAAAATGCAAAACTCATCTGGCAATTGTATGCACTTACATACACACCTGAAAACACTTGCACAGAAAACAGAACACCAATCAGTCTGAGCCTTAGCACTACAAATAGGCCTCAGGTAAGCCATTTTTAGAACTTTGCAAGCATGGAGGCAATGAGAGTCAGAGTAAGAGGAGGACAAAGAGAGAGAGGAGTCGGATGTGGAAGAGGACGTGGAAGAGGACGAGGACCAGTGCGGAGACGTATATCAGATGACATCAGGGCTACTCTGGTGGACCATGTGATAAATCATGGCCTGTCCATGAGGGAGGCTGGGCAAAGAGTCCACCCTAACCTCAGTCGCTACACAGTAGCATCGATAATAAGAACATTCCGACTGGAGAACAGGTATATCTTCAAGTTTCTACTCCAGACTGTACCTACTGTATGTGTCACATGATTCTGTATCATATTACAGTGTTACTGTACTAACTATACTATACAAAAATGGGTAGTGCTGTGAAGTACTGTATATGTAAAGAAATACCATTGTGATGTTGCAGTACGGTGTACAGTTTGAAAGTACAGTATGTGAAAAATAACCTAACCAATGACATCTTGTGGTGGCATTTTCTACAGAATGGTTGGACGACCTCCTCAAGGTGGAAGGGAACGGCTCTTCACTCAACAACAAGAGCTTGCCATCATTGAAATGGTGCGAGAAAATAATGCAATCCGACTTCGTGAGTTGCAACAACGCATAATTGCAAATGGAAATGAATTCAACAGTATCAACAGGGTCAGCATTTCTACACTAAGTCGCATCCTACAGAAACATAACTTCAGAATGAAGCAGCTGTACAGGGTGCCATTTGAGAGGAACAGTGTCAGGGTCAAGGATCTGCGCCATGATTATGTGCAGGTATGTGTCACTTTACTTTACATACTATATATTGTGATGTGGGAATGAGGGTTTATGCTGCCACCTGCCCTGCCTGTAGCTTGTAGTTTTTGTCTATACTCAGCCAACCCAGCCCCTACTTGTGTGAAAATATAGACATTGTAGTTACTGTATGTGTTTTCAGTAACACTATTCAATATTTTCTGTTACAGACAGTTCTGGAGTTTGATGCCTTGAACTGCCGCATGAGTTCATCTACGTGGATGAGGCAGGCTTCAATCTGGCCAAAACCAGGCGTCGGGCCGTAACGTAGTTGGACAAAGGGCTGTTGTAAATGTCCCTGGGCAGCGTGGGGGAAATATCACCTTGTGTGCTGCAATTAGTGTCCAAGGAGTCCTGCATCATCATGCCACTCTAGGTCCCTACAATACAGGACAGATCATTGCATTTCTAGATGCACTACATGCAGTTGTGCAGGACAGACCACAGCAGCCCAGGTTTGTTGTCATCTGGGATAATGTTAGTTTCCACCGGGCTGCTCTGGTCCGAGATTGGTTCAACAACCATAATCATTTCACAGTTTTATACCTGCCCCCTTACAGCCCCTTTCTAAATGCAATCGAGGAATTATTTTCAGCGTGGCGGTGGAAAGTATATGATCGACAAACACATGCCCGCATGACTCTTCTGCAAGCAATGGAAGAGGCATGTGGAGACATTGAGGTGGGATCAATCCAAGGGTGGATTCGGCACACAAGGCGATATTTTCCGCGATGCCTAGCCCGCGAGGACATCGCCTGTGATGTTGACGAGGTCTTGTGGCCAGATCCGAACAGAAGGCGTGATCCATAAGCCCCCCCGCCCCCCACCACGCACACACACACGCACACACACACAAAACAAGTATATGTTTTTTCCCCCCAATAGCAATTAATCCAGTAATTGTTTTGTTTTTTTTACTTTTGTTTTGTTGCTAAATTAGATTTTTGTAAATACTGTTTGATTACTGCAGAAATTCTACTTTTAAGTTTTACAGAAGACTGAGTCTGAGAAAATGACAATAAAAATAGAAACACAAAGACTGCAGTGTTTTATATAAAGCCCATCAGTGTGTTGCTGGTGATATGAAAGAGTAATTCAAATGTTGCTTGTGTGTATGGTTTTGTTGCAAGAATTTCATTTTTAGAAAGGAGTGTTGAGTTTTGATTGCAGTGTTTCATTTTGGCATGTATGTGAGTTGTTAATCTCCAAGTACTATGTCTGATTGGCTTGTGTGTTGAGTTTTGACATAATGAGCCAATATCTGCAAAAAGTGTGTAAGCAATAGGCAAAAACTGTAATAAAAATATATATTATTTGTTGAAAAAGAGTTTTTTTCATAAAGGTAGTGCACTGGACCTTTACTAGTATTAGCAGACTGATATAGACGTCTGTAGCTCGGGCAAAAACATTATTTCAGCATCTCAAGTTTGGAAAGAAAAAAGGTAGTAACATAATTAAGAACAGTATCTTGCAGGATTCAATAGTTGGAATTGTAAGAGTTGTTACCTTGTTCCTGTCTCTGTGATTGTCATTCTAATGGTATTCAGAAAGAGCAAAACCCTCTCCTCAAAAAAAGATTATCATAAAGGTACGACACAAAGCATCCACATCATATCCCATTGATATCCCATTTTTATCAAATAACATGAAAAACAATCCCTTTTTGTGCAGTATTAATTTACAATCCTTACAAAGCACTTGCTGTGTTGTACACAGGCTAGTCATCTAGGTTCGTACCTGTAGACTTTCTATCACCATGGCGATAAAACAATGCACAATAACAGTAATTGAGTACATTGACACACCAAGTGGTTTGTGATGACGTGGCTCAGTTGGTCAGGCATTGTGCTTCGCAATGCTATGGTTGTGGGTTCAATTCCCACGGGGGACCAGTAAGAAAATGTAAGTCGCTCTGGAAAACAGCATCTATACTCAAATGGATAAGGAATAAATAGACCATTTCAGTTTCCACATGGAAATAAGGTGCATTCGCAAAGCATTTCAAGAAACTGGAAAACCTGGCCTATATCAAGTATTTTAATATTCTACAAGTATTGTCAGATTAACTGTTTTGTACAGATAATTATCAGACTCAAATGCTGGTTAACACTCAAACACATTTAGTTTACATTTTTTTTTTACAAAAGTAGTACCCTGGGCCTTTACTAGTCCTGTATTAGCAGACTGATATAGACCTCTTCAGCACAGGCAAAACACTTTTTCTGCATCCCCCCACGGCAAAAAAACTTCCCACGGCTATGCTCAATAGTACAGCAATTAATGATGAATGGTATAGGTTTGTTGTAAAAATAGGGTCCTTTTGTTGGGTATCACCAGCTTCTAGAGCAGGATTCTCATCATATGTTATGTGTAACCTGCTCATTCCAACAGACCTTTGGTTGCAGAGAGGGCGAGGACCATAAACAGTGTGTTCATCTTCACCATCTTTTTCACACACACACACACACACACACACACACACACACACACACACACACACACACACACACACACACACACACACACACACACACACAGGAATTAAAGCTATTGTTTTCCACAGCAAATCTGTCACCATTCCCTTTGAAATTCACTAACATCCAATTATCTTGGGAAGATTTAAGATAGTTTAAAAAAGAAAGCCTGGAACAGAGGCTTGTGGGACTGTTCTACAATGTTAACCAGCTCTATGTTCATTTTCAGACACAACCCTGGTGTCAGGTTGCGGTTATAACAGTGGAACGCAGTACCTCGTTCCAGTAAAAGACAGACTGAAACAGGTGGACAGACATACAGCCATTCTTTCCACGGGGTAATTACTTTGGAGGGCTGGCGGACAAATGTAAATTTCAAAAGTAGTCCAGGGGTGAAAATTCACAGAATGTTATTCCTGTTATTATTCCTGTTATTCTGAACACCATCAGAGCCTGTGCCTTTGATTAACGACCCCAGTTCTGCCCCCATCACCCCTCCTTCACCGAACCCCTGACCCCCCCAGCTCTGCTCCATTACACAGAGGTGTATTGGGAACCTGTTATTAAGAATGAACGGAGTGTGTCCAGATAGTATTAATTAAACAGGATGTTATTGAGTTCAAGTGGCAGTCCTACTAAAGCCAGGGAGAGGCTGGTGGAGGCCTAGATAATCTTGGCCTTTCACGGACTGACCCACATCCTGTCATGCCGAACCACCACTGGACATGCCACACCAAGTGGAATCAAACCGAGCCAAAAGCGGACCAACAGACGGTTACTGAATATGGCTACGTAGTCCAATCAGATTAATTTACAACAACACAATGTCCATTACCACCAATCAAACTACCAGCTGCTGGCTCCCTCCCAGAGACACTGGCCCTATCTGTCCAGTCAATAAATGAATCATTGCAGGAAACTATTCAAGTGCTAATTGAAAACATTCAGCACTTCACATTATTAGCAGATAGGCCAGGAGAAGGGCAAGGAGAGAGGAGAAGAGAGCAAGGGAAGAGACCATGAGAAACTGGTCTATCTCCTATTGAGCTCATCAGTTGTTGTTCTCTGGGAAAGTGAAACAGAGAAAGAAGGTGAGATCTTCAGCTTTCATTGTGTGTGTGTGTATGTGTGTGTGTGTGTGTGTGTGTGTGTGTGTGTGTGTGTGTGTGTGTGTGTGTGTGTGTGTGTGTGTGTGTGTGTGTGTGTGTGTGTGTGTGTGTGTGTGTGTGTGTGTGTGAGTGAGTGAGTGTGCATGTATGTGAGTCATAGGGGTGAGAAATAGATAAACAGGGAGAATATGTGAGCGAGAGAGAGAGCACGCTCAAATGAGTCTGACATAAATAACAGTCAATTAAATAATAAAATACTCTTAATGGCCCTGATCACGGCCCCTCTTAAATTATAACCATTAACAGATGTTGGCCCCCCGAGCCAAAGACACTGACAGGATTAATGTCCGGGCCCGCCCCTCGTCACTGCAACATCGTTACCGTGGGAGACAGAAATCGAGGAAACGGTGTCCTGCACTGGTATTGTATTAGTACCACTTAGTTTCCTGGAAAGAGCCAGAGAGGAGGAGTGGAGAGAGACACTGGTGCCGAGGTCAGAACACATTTCACACCGCATGTGAACTTATTTCAGAGACCAAGCCGAGGTCAGAACACGGGCATTTAACTAGAAGGGGAGGGGTGGGTGGGAGGATATGTTGATGAAGAAACCAGAACTGATGCTCATTCCCAGCTGATATGATGCATAATGAGATGAGGCCAGGCTGCGAGCTCTGCGACCTCCACGACCTGTTCAGGAACTACTCTGGATCCTAGTGAATAGAGTATATAAGGTGCTGATCAGGAGGACAGAACTCTATGACACATCCCCAGAAACCCTAAGAGGCATGCATGGTTTACAGCTTTGGGGGACCGAGTGGCGCAGCGGTCTAAGGTGCTGCCATAGGGTTCGAATGAGTCGATCCACTGGCTGACCTCAGGTGGTATTTGATGGTTGAACGTCCATATTAGTGGACTGTGTGGGTGACTGGCAATGATTTGTGGGTGGCGATGGGGATCATCTCTAAGTCATACAGCAGCACATCTCATGTCACCTTGAAGCACACCATTATTGACCTGTCACACCCGCTGAGGGGGAAGAAATCAATTTAGTGTTAGAGCTCCCTCTGAGTCCAGATAGGAACGGGGGATAGTGGCTACAGACCTGGGTTCGGGGAATAGTGGCCAGGTCTCAGACGTTACAGAGACGTTAACCAGACATCACCGAGACATTACAGAAACGTTACCCAGACATCACCGAGACATTACAGAAACGTTACCCAGACATCACCGAGACGTTACAGAAACGTTACCCAGACATCACCGAGACATTACAGAAACGTTACCCAGACATCACCGAGACGTTACAGAAACGTTACCCAGACATCACCGAGACGTTACAGAAACGTTACCCAGACATCACAGAGACTTTACAGAAACGTTACACAGACATCACCGAGACGTTACAGAAACGTTACCCAGACATCACCGAGACGTTACAGAAACGTTACCCAGACATCACCGAGACGTTACAGAAACGTTACACAGACATCACCGAGACGTTACAGAAACGTTACCCAGACATCACCGAGACGTTACAGAAACGTTACCCAGACATCACCGAGACGTTACAGAAACGTTACCCAGACATCACCGAGACGTTACAGAAACGTTACACAGACATCACCGAGACGTTACGGAAACGTTACCCAGACATCACCGAGACGTTACAGAAACGTTACCCAGACATCACCGAGACGTTACAGAAACGTTACACAGACATCACCGAGACGTTACAGAAACGTTACACAGACATCAACGAGACATTAAAGAAACGTTACCCAGACATCACCGAGATGTTACAGAAACGTTACCCAGACATCAACGAGACGTTACAGAAACATTACCCAGACATCACCGAGACGTTACAGAAACGTTACACAGACATCAACGAGACGTTACAGAAACGTTACACAGACATCAACGAGACATTAAAGAAACGTTACCCAGACATCACCGAGACGTTACAGAAACGTTACACAGACATCAACGAGACATTAAAGAAACGTTACCCAGACATCACCGAGACGTTACAGAAATGTTACACAGACATCAACGAGACGTTACAGAAACGTTACACAGACATCAACGAGACATTAAAGAAACGTTACCCAGACATCACCGAGACGTTACAGAAACGTTACACAGACATCAACGAGACATTAAAGAAACGTTACCCAGACATCACCGAGACGTTACAGAAATGTTACCCAGACATCACCGTGTCTCTGATATGAGACCTTGTCTGTCTGTCTGAGGAGAGAAGAAACCCTGCATCAGTGTCTCTGATATGAGACCCGGTGTTAGTGAGACAAGGGGGGAGACTATCACAGAGGAACATAATATTTCAGAGAGAAAGAATGTGATGTCACCTGTCATACCTAAACGTTCTTTTATGAGCGTGCCGTTTTCCAATTACATAAAGACACTAACACTTACTATAGTGTGACCGACCAACGATGCTGGAGTGATCTATCTCTCTCTGGAGAAAACTGCAGCTGCCTGCCAGACTGAATCAGATCAGCTTTGGGACAGGGAGGCAGTTAAAATCTTTACAGTCAAGTTGATAGAGCTGACAAACTTCTTTTATGGCGCAGTTAAAGTATTTTAATGGTCGATTGTGATTTGCTTCAGTAGCTAAAGCATATGGGAGCAGGCAGTGTGTCAGATACAAATTACCCCCCCCACACAACATATTGCAACAGATACTTATTTACCCAGTTTGCTAGTCCAATCCCATTAACAACTTACAAGTTAAATTATTTTTTATAGTTCATTGAATTTGGTATGACCTGCTAGACCTGAACGTATGGACACTAAATTACTTTTAGCTGATACATGTCAGCTATATTTCATCCATTCTCTCTTAATACAAGGCAGTGTCTAGTCGTTGGTCTTATAGGTCCTAGTCTGTCACGAGCTGCCATCAGCTGTCACATCAGTTTATGACATACTGTTATAATGTTATTATTATGACACCTTTATGTTGCATTGTGACAGGGGGTCAAGTAAAGTGTAACCAGTTATCAGTGACTGACAAGACAAGGAGGAGGAGGATGATGAGGGTGGCCTGGGGTGGTCTAGAGGGTGGCCTGGGGTGGTCTAGTGGGTGGTCTAGTCGTCTTACCTTGTAAACCTCACCCATGAGGCTAAAATAGCCCCTTTCCTTGTTGTCCACACTTGTCTAAATTTTTCTTGTTTTACTATATCCTTGTGAGGAGTTCTGGTCCCCACAAAGATAGTAAACCCAAACACACACACACACACACACACACACACACAGTACCAGATAGAAAGACTAAACGTGTTTAAAGGAAGAGAGAGATGATTCTGTACGGTGGCAGTACAGTGGTACAGGGAGTGTGGATCACAGCACTGCAAAAAAAACGCAGATGTTTTTCTGCTCGTCAGCTTGTTTAGCTATTCCTTGGCTACAGGGCATTTCTCTTGTTTTCATAAAAGAAGATGCTTACACACAGAAAGCACTTTTACCAAGATGAATCTAATAAAACTTTGTTTCAGGGATCAATAGAAGGAAATATGGGAGTTCAGTTTGGAGCTGAACTGAAATCTAAGCCTGGGGCCGAACCGCGTAGAGCGTTTGTTATCCCAACTAATTAGATTACAGATGAACACAAACCCTTAGTAAACAGAGGAAGGGAAAGAGGGATACCTAGTCAGTTGTACAACCGAATGCATTCAACTGAAATGTGTCTTTCGAATCTTAACCCAACCCTTCTGAGGGGGGGGGGGGGCTGCCTTAACCGACATCCACGTCTTCGGCACTCAGAGAACAGTGGGTTAAGTGCCTTGCTCAGGGGCAGAACGACAGAGTTTTACCTTGCCAGCTTAGGAATTCAATCCAGGAACCGCTCAGTTACTGGCCCAATGCTCTTATCCGCCAGGCTACCTGCAGAGCATCCTTTTATAACGTACAGAACGTCCCTAATGCCAGGTGTCTAAGAAGACTCTAATGCCAGGTGTCTAAGAAGACTCTAATGCCAGGTGTCTAAGAAGTCTCTAATGCCAGGTGTCTAAGAAGTCTCTAATGCCAGGTGTCTAAGAAGACTCTAATGCCAGGTGTCTAAGAAGTCTCTAATGCCAGGTGTCTAAGAAGTCTCTAACGCCAGGTGACTAAGAAGTCTCTAAAGCCAGGTGACTAAGTCTCTAATGCCAGGTGACTAAAAGGTCTCTAATGCCAGGTGTCTAAGAAGTCTCTAATGCCAGGTGACTAAGAAGTCTCTAATGCCAGGTGACTAAGAAGTCTCTAATGCCAGGTGACTAAGGAGTCTCTAATGCCAGGTGACTAAGAAGTCTCTAATGCCAGGTGACTAAGAAGTCTCTAATGCCAGGTGACTAAGAAGTCTCTAAAGAGTCAGGAGTCACCTAGATCAAATATCAGGATCACTGTGTGTTATGTCCGTCTAGGTAAACTTGTACCTTGCAATAATTAAATAACACGCCACCTCAACAACCAGCTGTTCATTTTTTTCTAAGTTTCAGCAATGCAGATACATCAATGTAAAACCAATTCCTTGTTGCAGGTTTTGCTGCATTTTTTTTTACCTACTTTTGCTAACAGAAATATCTCTTCGGCACAAGATAATTTGTGTCCCCAGACTAAGAACAGAATCTCAGTCACATTGACAACAGGGAATAATGCTGCTCACAATACTACACACCACAAATCCTAGACATTATTAATGCTCACTGCATCTTTTTATTTGTTTATTTAATTATTTAATTTGAAGATTGCATGGGGCAGTACTTTATAAATACAGAGGTTGTTTTTTAAGTTTGATTTGGCCTAGATGTAGAGATCGGTATATTATGACTTAAAATCTGCTATATAGCGCTGCCCTCTTTGGCAGATCGGAATCGGAACGAATATATTTTTAAGATAAAACTGAATAGATCTAATGTAGGGCTATGATAAAGGATTATATCATTAAAAACCTGTCTAGGTTATCTATTGGATTAGGTCTATACATAACAACCTGTCTAGGTTCTCTACTGGAGTAGGTCTATACATAACAACCTGTCTAGGATCTCTACTGGAGTAGGTCTATACATAACAACCTGTCTAGGTTCTCTACTGGAGTAGGTCTATACATAACAACCTGTCTACGTTCTCTACTGGAGTAGGTCTATACATAACAACCTGTCTAGGTTCTCTACTGGAGTAGGTCTATACATAACAACCTGTCTAGGTTCTCTAATGGAGTAGGTCTATACATAACAACCTGTCTACGTTCTCTACTGGAGTAGGTCTATACATAACAACCTGTCTAGGTTCTCTAATGGAGTAGGTCTATACATAACAACCTGTCTACGTTCTCTACTGGAGTAGGTCTATACATAACAACCTGTCTACGTTCTCTAATGGAGTAGGTCTATACATAACAACCTGTCTACGTTCTCCACTGGAGTAGGTCTATACATAACAACCTGTCTAGGATCTCTACTGGAGTAGGTCTATACATAACAACCTGTCTAGGTTCTCTACTGGAGTAGGTCTATACATAACAACCTGTCTAGGTTATCTAATGGAGTAGGTCTATACATAACAACCTGTCTAGGTTCTCTACTGGAGTAGGTCTATACATAACAACCTGTCTAGGTTCTCTACTGGAGTAGGTCTATACATAACAACCTGTCTAGGTTCTCTAATGGAGTAGGTCTATACATAACAACCTGTCTAGGTTCTCTACTGGAGTAGGTCTATACATAACAACCTGTCTAGGTTCTCTACTGGAGTAGGTCTATACATAACAACCTGTCTACGTTCTCTAATGGAGTAGGTCTATACATAACAACCTGTCTAGGTTCTCTACTGGAGTGGGTCTATACATACCAACCTGTCTAGGTTCTCTACTGGAGTAGGCCTATACATAACAACCTGTCTAGGTTCTCTACTGGAGTAGGCCTATACATAACAACCTGTCTAGGTTCTCTACTGGAGTAGGTCTATACATAACAACCTGTCTAGGTTCTCTACTGGAGTAGGTCAATACATAACAACCTGTCTAGGTTCTCTACTGGAGTAGGTCTATACATAACAACCTGTCTAGGTTCTCTACTGGAGTATGGCTGTACAATCCCAAAATAATTTGTGTATAAGCATTGAAAGAATACATTTCAAAATTACAAATGTAAAGGACATTTTACTGTTCCGATACACACTGGCAAATGGATTAGGTATTGTCAACAGGGTTGTGGTCTCTATTATTGTGTGGTGGCCTGGCTAACACTGGGATAAACTGATACAAATTTAAAAGGTAGAACCAACACAATAACAGGCATATGGAAGCACTTCTCTAAGCGAGATGTATATTATATATATATCTATATGAGCTATTTATGCTACCTTTTTCTATTGTTGATCCTAATGATATAGGCCTAGGTGTAAAACAGCCGAGGTGATAGAGCAACGACCCTGGGTGGAGAGAGAGAGATGGTTATACAGGCTTACTCACTCTGAATTGTCAGTACTGTATGTCTTCTTAACCATCATGTCATTGCTGTGTCAGGGTTGTAAGTTAAACTTACACTGCCTTCGGAAAATATTCAGACTCCTTGACTTCTTCCACATTTTGTTACGTTACAGCCTTCAAATAAAATGGACGAAAACAAATAAAAAATCAGCAATCTACAATCCCATAACGACAAAGTGAAAACAGGGTTTTTAAAAATGCTTGCAAATGTATTTAAAATAAAAAACAGAAATACGTAATTTACATAAGTATTCAGACCCTTTGCTCTGATACTCGAAAACTGAGCTCAGGTGCATCCTGTTTTCAGTGATCATCCTTGAGTTGTTTCTACAACTTGATTGGAGTCCACCTGTGCTAAATTCAATTGTTTGGACATGATTTGGAAAGGCACACACCTGTCTATATAAAGGTCCCACAGTTGACAGTGCATGTCAGAGCAAAAACCAAGCCATGAGGTCAAAGGTATTGTCCGTAGAGCTCTGAGACAGGATTGTGTTGAGGCACAGATCTGGGGAAGGGTACCAAAATATTTCTGCAGCATTGAAGGTCCCCAAGAACACAATAGCCTCCATCATTCTTAAATGGAAGAAGCTTGGAACCATCAAGATTCTTCCTAGAGTTGGCCGGCCGAATGCAGTGTACGTATCCCTTTATGGGTAGTGTGATGCCTAAGACACATTTTTACTGGCAGTCATTAGAATGTATATTCCTTTTTCCTTATTCCTTTTTGTGGGAATAAAACAGGATTTAATGAGGACTACATGTCTCTCTGCTGATAGGAATATAACAGGACATAATGAGAACTACAAGAACTACATCTCTCTGCTCAGGTGCATACTGTTTCCATTGATCATTCTAGAGATGTGGGGGCGGCAGGTAGCCTAGTGGTTAGAGCATTGGGCCAGTAACCGAAAGGTTGTTAGATCGAATCACATGAGTTGACAAGGTAAAAATCTGTCTTTCTGCCCCTGAACAAGGCAGTTAGTCCACTGTTCCTAGGCTGTCATTGTAAATAAGAATTTGTTATTAACAGACTTGCCTAGTTAAATAAAGGTTAAATAAATTTTTAAAAAAAAAGTAGGACTATAACAGGATATAATGAGGACTACATGAAATATGTCTCTCTGCTGATAGGAATATAATAGGATATAATGAGGACTATGTCTCTCTGCTGATAGGAATATAACAGGACATAATGAGAACTACATGTCTCTCTGCTGATAAGAATATAACATGACATAATGAGGACTACATGTCTCTCTGCTGATAGGAATAATGAGAACTACATGTCTCTCTGCTGATAGGAATATAACAGGACATAATGAGAACTACATGTCTCTCTGCTGATAAGAATATAACATGACATAATGAGGAATACATGTCTCTCTGCTGATAGGAATAATGAGGACTACATGTCTCTCTGCTGATAGGAATATAACAGGACATAATGAGGACTACATGAAACATGTCTCTCTGCTGATAGGAATATAACAGGACATAATGAGGACAACATGTCTCTCTGCTGATAGGCAGTGTGATGTAATGGACGTAAAGAACTGGTCTTGCGATATTTATCAACTTACAACCAACTGATTGCAAAATGACCACAGAAATGGAGGAGGCAAGTTGAAGAGGGGGAAGGTGAAGAGGGAGAAGGTAGAGATCTAGTTAGTCTGCCATATATATAAGAAACAAATTGGCTGAAAAGGATTGGCAAAAATATAAAAATATACCTGATTCATCTGAGGACAAAAATGCTGCCAGCGGCTCGATACAGGTTGTACAATAAATGGGAAGATTCCATGGAACATGATGTATGAACTGATACAAAAAACAACTCTTGATTCAACACTTATTTTCCTATTAAAATTATTATACAAAATTCTTGCCACCAACGTAATGCTATATATATATGGGGCACACAACAATCTCAGCTCTGTAGATTCTCTGAAAAAAGACATATTCTGGTATTGCCCCTATTTACAGTTGAAGTAGGAAGTTTACATACACCTTAGCCAAATACATTTAAACTCAGGTTTTCACAATTCCTGACATTTAATCCTAGTTAAAAATTCCCTGTCTTAGGTCAGTTAGGATCACCACTTTATTTTAAGAATGTGAAATGTCAGAATAATAGTAGAGAGAATAAATTATTTGAGCTTTTATTTCTTTCATCACATTCCCAGTAGGTCAGAAGTTTACATACACTCAATTAGTATTTGGTAGCATTGCCTTTAAATTATTTAACTTGGGTTAAACGTTTCGAGTAGCTTTCCACAAGCTTCCCACAATAAGTTGGGTGAATTTTGGCCCATTCCTCCTGAGTTGGTGTAGGTCAGGTTTGTAGGCCTCCTTGCTCGCACACACTTTTTCAGTTCTGCCCACACATTTTCTATGGGATTGAGGTCAGGGCTTTGTGATGGCCACTCCAATACCTTGACTTTGTTGTCCTTAATACATTTTGCCACAACTTTGGAAGTATACTGGGGTCATTGTCCATTTGGAAGACCCATTTTCGACCAAGCTTTAACTTCCTGACTGATGTCTTGAGATGTTGCTTCAATATATCCACATCATTTCCCTGCCTCATGATGCCATATATCATACCAGAGGACATCTCTCCAAAAAGTACGATCTTTGTCTCCTAGTGCAGTTGCAAACCGTAGTCTGGCTTTTTAATGGCGGTTTTGGAGCAGGGGATTCTTCCTTGCTGAGCGGCCTTTCAGGTTATGTAGATATAGGACTCATTTTACTGTGGATATAGGTACTTTTCTGCCTGTTTCCTCCAGCATCTTCACAAGGTCCTTTGCTGTTGTTCTGGGATTGATTTGCACTTTTCGCACCATAGTACATTCATCTCTAGGAGACAGAACGCGTCTCCTTTCTGAGGAGGTATGACGGTCCCATGGTGTTTATACTTGCGTACTGTTGTTTGTACAGATGAACGTGGTATTTTCAGGTGTTTGGAAATTGCTCCCAAGGATGGCCCAAACTTGTAGAGGTCTGCAATTTTTTTTCTGAGGTTTTGGCAGATTTCTTTTGATTTTCCCATGATGTCAAGCAAAGAGGCACTGAGTTTGAAGGTAGGCCTTGAAATACATCCACAGGTACACACTTCCAATTGACTCAAATGATGTACATTTGCCTATCAGAAGCTTCTTGTCAGGGATCAGCCAGGCTCCACCACCACACAATCACAGAGATCACTGTCACCTGAGTTCTAATCACCCACACCTGCACGTCATTGGATCATCAGCACAGTCAGCATATACAGTGGGGCAAAAAAGTATTTAGTCAGCCACCAATTGTGCAAGTTCTCCAACTTAAAAAGATGAGAGAGGCCTGTAATTTTCATCATAGGTACACTTCAACTATGACAGACGAAATGAGAAAAAGAAATCCAGAAAATCACATTGTAGGATTTTTTATTTATTTATTTGCAAATTATGGTGGAAAATAAGTATTTGGTCAATAACAAAGTTTATCTCAATACTTTGTTATATACCCTTTGTTGGCAATGACAGAGGTCAAACGTTTTCTGTAAGTCTTCACAAGGTTTTCACACACTGTTGCTGGTATTTTGGCCCATTCCTCCATGCAGATCTCCTCTAGAGCAGTGATGTTTTGGGGCTGTCGCTGGGCAACACGGACTTTCAACTCCCTCCAAAGATTTTCTATGGGGTTGAGATCTGGAGACTGGCTAGGCCACTCCAGGACCTTGAAATGCTTCTTACGAAGCCACTCCTTCGTTGCCCGGGTGGTGTGTTTGGGATCATTGTCATGCTGAAAGACCCAGCCACGTTTCATCTTCAATGCCCTTGCTGATGGAAGGAGGTTTTCACTCAAAATCTCACGATACATGGCCCCATTCATTCTTTCCTTTACACGGATCAGTCGTCCTGGTCCCTTTGCAGAAAAACAGCCCCAAAGCATGATGTTTCCACCCCCATGCTTCACAGTAGGTATGGTGTTCTTTGGATGCAACTCAGCATTCTTTGTCCTCCAAACACGACGAGTTGAATTTTTACCAAAAGGTTCTATTTTGGTTTCATCTGACCATATGACATTCTCCCAATCCTCATCTGGATCATCCAAATGCTCTCTAGCAAACTTCAGACGGGCCTGAACATGTACTGGCTTAAGCAGGGGACACGTCTGGCACTGCAGGATTTGAGTCCCTGGCGGCGTAGTGTGTTACTGATGGTAGGCTTTGTTACTTTGGTCCCAGCTCTCTGCAGGTCATTCACTAGGTCCCCGTGTGGTTGTGGGATTTTTGCTCACCGTTCTTGTGATCATTTTGACCCCACGGGTGAGATCTTGCGTGGAGCCCCAGATCGAGGAAGATTATCAGTGGTCTTGTATGTCTTCCATTTCCTAATAATTGCTCCCACAGTTGATTTCTTCAAACCAAGCTGCTTACCTATTGCAGATTCAGTCTTCCCAACCTGGTGCAGGTCTACAATTTTGTTTCTGGTGTCCTTTGACAGCTCTTTGGTCTTAGCCATAGTGGAGTTTGGAGTGTGACTGTTTGAGGTTGTGGACAGGTGTCTTTTATACTGATAACAAGTTCAAACAGGTGCCATTAATACAGGTAACGAGTGGAGGACAGAGGAGCCTCTTAAAGAAGAAGTTACAGGTCTGTGAGAGCCAGAAATCTTGCTTGTTTGTATGTGACCAAATACTTATTTTCCACCATAATTTGCAAATAAATTCATTAAAAATCCTACAATGTGATTTTCTGGATTTTTTTTCCTAATTTTGTCTGTCATATTTGAAGTGTACCTATGATGAAAATTACAGGCCTCTCTCATCTTTTTAAGTGAGAGAACTTGCACAATTGGTGGCTGACTAAATACTTTTTTGCCCCACTGTAGGCACTCCCCCAACACAGTCACTTTGTCTGGTCTCGTTTGAGTAAGGACTCACTCCCTGTTCCTCTAACCTCGACCTTCGTATTCTACCTTGTTTCATCTACCTTCCAGTGTCTTCCTGGTTCCAGTGTTCATCCTCCGGCTACCTCCTTCTCCTCATTCAAGAATACCTGTCTGGATTTCCCATCACCATCTTACAGAGACTTTCTCTACTGCATTCATCACCAGCTATATATCATTAAACCTGTTACTCCTTTTTGAAACCTTTTTGTCTTGAGTCTCTGTTCCATAACACTTCTAAAGCCATGACATCGTTTTCTGGAATTTTCCAAGCTGTTTAAAGGCACAGTCAACTTAGTGAATGTAAACTTCTGACACACTGGAATTGTGATACAGTGAATTATAAGTGAAATAATCTGTCTGTAAACAATTGTTGGAAAAATTACTTGTGTCATGCACAAAGTAGATGTCCTAACCGACTTGCCAAAACTATAGTTTGTTAACAAGAAATTTGTGGAGTGGTTCCATGTATGTAAAATATGGAAGGGGTTAATAAAAAAACGATTTTGAATAAATAATTCACACTTCAATACAGAGACATGGACAGAGAACAATTACCACCAAAGTATAACACATGAAAAAGCGAGAGCGAGAGAGAGAGAATGAGACAGACAGTAAGAGAGATTGAGAGAGAGCATGAGAGAGAGAGGTAGGGAGAGTGAAAGAGACAGGAGAGAGAGAGAGAGAGAGAGAGAGAGAGAGAGAGAGAGAGAGAGAGAGAGAGAGAGAGAGAGAGAGAGAGAGAGAGAGAATGCGCATGAGACAGAGTGAAAGACAGAGATTGAGAGAGCACTATGTTAATGATTGTCTTGGTTGAAATAAAATGTCAGAGGCTCAGAGTTTATCACATGCCGCTGTGTCTATAATTCAATCACAGACAAATGGATGGAGGAAGGCAACAGTCTCGCAAAGGGAGGCAGGGCCTAATGTGATTTGGACACTAATGGAGTGGCCTTTCTCCCCAGATGGTGGGTGCTGCCAGGGCAGGCAGACAGAGGCCTGCCGGACGCTGGCTGGAGCCAATATTGTGAGCCATATAAATGTGTGATTAGAGATGTGAAGTTGAGTGTGGGGAGGGGGAGTGAGAGAGAGATAATATAGTTTCTCCAGACAGAGTGGTAGGGTGTATTAGAGATGTGAGGTTGAGTGTGGTGTGGGGAGGGGGAGTGAGAGAGAGATAATATAGTTTCTCCAGACAGAGTGGTAGGGTGTATTAGAGATGTGAGGTTGAGTGTGGTGTGGTGAGGGGGAGTGAGAGAGAGATAATATAGTTTCTCCAGACAGAGTGGTAGGGTGTATTAGAGATGTGAGGTTGAGTGTGGTGTGGGGAGGGGAGGGGGAGTGAGAGAGAGCTAGACAGAGATAATATAGTTTCTCCAGACAGAGTGGTAGGGTATATTAGAGATGTGAGGTTGAGTGTGGTGTGGGGAGGGGGAGTGAGAGAGAGATAATATAGTTTCTCCAGACAGAGTGGTAGGGTGTATTAGAGATGTGAGGTTGAGTGTGGTGTGGGGAGGGGGAGTGAGAGAGAGATAATATAGTTTCTCCAGACAGAGTGGTAGGGTGTATTAGAGATGTGAGGTTGAGTGTGGGGAGGGGAGGGGGAGTGAGAGAGAGATAGACAGAGATAATATAGTTTCTCCAGACAGAGTGGTAGGGTGTATTAGAGTGCGAGAAGAACAAGTGTGTGTTGTTTAAGAACAAATGTGTGTATGTGCGAGAAAATGTGTGTGTGTGTGTATCCACACCAGTGTGTGTGCTCTCAGATCACATTTTATTTGTCACATGCGCCGAATACCAACTAGTGTAGACTTTACCGGAAAATGCCTACTTACGAGGCGGTTCCCAACAATGCAGTTAAACAGAACATTTACAAATAGATGAAAAGAAAACAGTAAGACAATAAAATAACAATATACAGGCTAAATACAAGGACTACTGGTACCGAGTCAATGTACTGGGTTACGAGGTAGTTGAGGTGATTGATTGAGTTAATATGTAATACATGTGGGTAGGGGTGAAAAGCAGAAAGTCCGGGTAGCCGTTTAACTGTTCAACAGTCTTATGGCTTTCGGGTAGAAGCTGTTCAGGAGCCTTTTTGTCCCAGACTTGGTGCTCCGGTACTGCTTCACACACAGTCACTGTGGCCGCGAGACAGAAAGCTGTAATTACGGGGACTGAGGGTTAGAATGGAGCGAGGAGAGGAGAGACACTTCACAGCCTGAGGAGAAGAGAGAGAGAGAGGGAGAAGAAAAGTGTATGCTAATTAACTGACATTACAGCTATGCCTGGCTTCGCTACGTTGGAGCAGTCCCCACCCCATGACATTTCCATAACCGTGATGGAGCGTTAAGATAACCACTAGTGGAGATGAGAGAGGAAGAGGCAGGAGAAAGAGGGGGTGAGGGCGTTTCCTAATGGGGGGGAACAGAGAAGAAGCCAGGGGTGAACGGTGGAGGGAGGGGGTGAAAAGAGAGAGAAAGAGCGAGAAAGAAAGGGAGAGGCATTGGAAGAATGAGGGGTTTTGATCGGTGGGCTGGAGAGGTACATGAAGTTCCGATTCTCTATCTTATCAGCTAGATGTGGAGATCCAGGCATAAGACTGAGGAGGAGATCCAGGCATAAGACTGAGGAGGAGATCCAGGCAGAAGACTGAGGAGGAGATCCAGGCAGAAGACTGAGGAGGAGATCCAGGCAGAAGACTGAGGAGGAGATCCAGGCAGAAGACTGAGGAGGAGATCCAGGCAGAAGACTGAGGAGGAGATCCAGGCATAAGACTGAGGAGGAGATCCAGGCAGAAGACTGAGGAGGAGATCCAGGCAGAAGACTGAGGAGGAGATCCAGGCATAAGACTGAGGAGGAGATCCAGGCATAAGACTGAGGAGGAGATCCAGGCAGAAGACTGAGGAGGAGATCCAGGCAGAAGACTGAGGAGGAGATCCAGGCAGAAGACTGAGGAGGAGATCCAGGCAGAAGACTGAGGAGGAGATCCACTTGAGCAGAAGAGACAATTACACTGGAACAACGAGAGCTCCCTTACATACACACACACACACATCACCCATGGTGTGAAAGCAAGATAGGTACCTTTTGGCAAACTCCAAGAGGGCTGCCACTCCGTCTGGCCACTCCGTCTGGACACAATAATGCTCTGTCAGACTGACCATCGGGGTCTTGGTCACCTCCCTGATCAAGGCCCTTCTCCCCCAATTGCTCAGTTTGGCTGTGCAGCCAGCTCTAGGAAGAGTCTTGGTGGTTCCAAACTTCTTCCATTTAAGAATGATGGAGGCCACTGTGGTCTTGGGGACCTTCAATGCTGCGGGAATTTGTTGGTACCCTTCCCCAGATCTGTGCATCGACACAATCCTGTCTCTGAGCTCTACGGACAATTCCTTCAACCTCATGGCTGTTTTTGCTCTGACATTTATTGTCAACTGTGGGACCTTTTATAGACAGCTGCGTGCCTTTCCAAATCATGTCTAATCAATTTAATTTACCACAGGTGGACTCCAATCAAGTTGTAGAAACGTCTCAAAGATGATTCATGGAAACAGGATAACTGTTGGTGTTACTCTCAGCACTGGGACAGATAACTGTTGGTGTTACTCTCAGCACTGGGACAGGTAACAGTTGGTGTTACTCTCAGCACTGGGACAGGTAACTGTTGGTGTTACTCTCAGCACTGGGACAGGTAACTGTTGGTGTTACTCACAGCACTGGGACAGATAACTGTTGGTGTTACTCTCAGCACTAGGACAGGTAACTGTTGGTGTTACTCTCAGCACTGGGACAGGTAACTGTTGGTGTTACTCTCAGCACTGGGACAGATAACTGTTGGTGTTACTCTCAGCACTGGCACAGGTAACTGTTGGTGTTACTCTCAGCACTGGGACAGATAGCTGCTGGTGTTACTCTCATCCATGGAGCTGGTCTGGTTGCTGCCCTGGAGCTGGTCTGGTTGCTGCCCTGAAGCTGGTCTGGTTGCTAACCTGAAGCTGGTCTGGTTGCTGCCCTGGAGCTGGTCTGGTTGCTGCCCTGGAGCTGGTCTGGTTGCTGCCCTGGAGCTGGTCTGGTTGCTGCCCTGGAGCTGGTTAAGTTGCTGCCCTGGAGCTGGTTTGGTTGCCGTCCTGGAGCTGGTTTGGTTGCTGCCCTGGAGCTGGTTTGGTTGCCGTCCTGGAGCTGGTTTGGTTGCTGCCCTGGAGCTGGTTTGGTTGCCGTCCTGGAGCTGGTTTGGTTGCTGCCCTGGAGCTGGTTTGGTTGCCGTCCTGGAGCTGGTTTGGTTGCTGCCCTGGAGCTGGTTTGGTTGCTGTCCTGGAGCTGGTTTGGTTGCTGCC
Organism: Brachymystax lenok tsinlingensis; assembly: GCA_030435695.1. NCBI lineage: Eukaryota > Metazoa > Chordata > Actinopteri > Salmoniformes > Salmonidae > Brachymystax > Brachymystax lenok. The sequence goes on along the minus strand of CM059782.1, from coordinate 7,754,065 downwards.
CTGGAGCTGGTTTGGTTGCCGTCCTGGAGCTGGTTTGGTTGCCGTCCTGGAGCTGGTTTGGTTGCCGTCCTGGAGCTGGTTTGGTTGCTGCCCTGGAGCTGGTTTGGTTGCTGCCCTGGAGCTGGTTTGGTTGCTGCCCTGGCCCTGAGAATACGAACACACCAGCATCTACAGTAGCTACGTAGTATGGGTCAGACGTTAACTCTAGCACCACTAGTGGCTTTAACGAGGTATTACCCCTACTCTGGCAACCCGCCCGCCGGCTCTGTTGTCTCACTCGGTAAGGCAGGGGACTCTGATTAATGAGTGAAGCGATTGGGCGTTGTGATGGGGAACTGTGATTTAGAGTTCCTGCCGGGGCCCGGGGCTGGCTCTTCCCTGACTATTATCTCCATCCGTCAGCCAGGTCATCAGAGCCAGTGGCGTTGTCACCCTGATAGAATGGAACCATTCAAAGGGGATTGAGGACCACATCCACCCAGGTCCTTCTCTCCTTGTCTTTCTCTCCATCGAGTGTCTCTCTCTGTCTCCTGTCTCTCTCTCGAATGTGTCTACACCCCAGACGTGAACCACAGTCAAAGTGGGCATTGGAACGGATTGGGTCCTGGCTCATAACCACATAAGAGGTACTGTATGATAATCCAACATCCAACATGTGTGCTGGTTGAAAAACATGTCATATTTACCACAGACAGGACACTTGCTGTGATCAGCACATTTCCTCATCACCACCAGACATCATTCTCTTTCATGAGAAACCACGTTTGGTCTTTTGATATGGGAATGAAATGAGGGGTATCCCCCTATCCCTTCTACAGAAAACATACAGTGCATTCGGAAAGTATTCAGACCCCTTGACTTTTTCCACATTTTGTTACATTACAGCCTTATTCTAAAATGGATTAAATCATTTTTTCCCCTCATCAATCTACACACAATACCCCATCATGACAATCAAAAAAGGTTTTTAGAAATGTTTACAAATTTATAAAAATATAAAAACTGAAATACACATTTACATAAGTATTCAGACCCTTTACTCAGTACTTTGTTGAAGCACATTTGCCAGCGATTACAGCCTCAAGTCTTCTTGGGTATGACGCAAAAGCTTGGCAAACCTGTATTTGGGGAGTTTCTCCCATTCTTCTCTGCAGATCCCCCCTCAAGCTCTGTCAGGTTGGATGGGGAGCGTCGCTGCACAGCTATTTTCAGGTCTCTCCAGAGATGTTGGATCGGATTCAAGTCCGGCTGGGACACTCAAGGACATTCAGAGACTTGTCCCAAAGCCACTCTTGTGTTGTCTTGGCTGTGTGCTTAGGGTCGTTGTCCTGTTGGAATGTGAACCTTCTCCCCAGTCTGAGGTCCTGAGCGCTTTGGAGTAGGTTTTCATCAAGGATCTCTCTGTGCTCCGTTCATCTTTCCCTCCATCCTGACAAGTCTCCCAGTCCCTGCCGCTGAAAAACATCTCCTCAAAATGACGCTGCCACCAAAATGCTTCCCTGAAGGGATGGTGCCAGGTTTCCTCCAGACGTGACGCTTGGCATTCAGGCTAAAGATTTCAATCTTAGTTTTATCAGACCAGAGAATCTTGTTTCTCATGGTCTGAGAGTCCTTTAGGTGCCTTTTGGCAAACTCCAAGCAAGCTGTCACTGATGAGTGGCTTCTGTCTGGTCACTACCATCAAGGCCTGATTGGTGGAGTGCTGCAGCGAGGGTTGTCCTTCTGGGAGGTTCTCCCGTCTCCACAGATAAACTCTGGAGTGACCATCGGGTTCTTGTTCACCTCCCTGACCAAGGCCCTTCTCCCCCAATTGCTCAGTTTGACAAGGCAGCCAGCTCTATGAAGAGTCTTTCTTGGTGGTTCCAAACTTCTTCCATTTAAGAATGATGAAGGCCACTGTGTTCTTGGGGACCTTCAATGCTGCAGGAATTTTTTGGTACCCTTCCACAGATCTGTGTCTCAACACAATCTTGTCTCTGAACTCTACGGACAATTCCTTCGACCTCATGGCTTTGTTTTTGCTCTGACATGTCAACAGGTATTTCTCTTTCAAACTTTGTTTAAATTGGCTAACATTTCTAAAAACCTGTTTTCGCTTTGTCATTATGGGGTATTGTGTGTAAATTAATGAGGGGAAACAATGATTTAATACATTTTAGAATAAGGCTGTAACTTAACAAAATGTGGAAAAAGTCAAGAGGTCTGAATACTTTCTGAATGCACTGTAGTTCCATTATCACATATGACACATATTGGAAACCTACAGCAGTGTCTCAAAACAACAACCGCTGGCTTTGATCTGTGGTCCTACAACAGCAGAAGGGGCGTTAGTGGGGTTTGAAGCCTTTTCGGCCGCACAAAATGTTGAGCACGAAGTACATCCGTGGGCTTTTCTGATTTTTCTAAACTAATTATACCCTTAGCCACCCAGGGCAAAATGAGATTAGACCTGGACTGGAGGATTAAAAATTAATGGGGAAATCCAGCCGACTGTAACAGTGAGACAGTGAGGTAGGGAGGGGAAAAGCAATTAGGAGAAACCATAGACTGGTGTGGTAGACCCTAGGGGAGAAGCAGAGGATAAGTCCGGTAGAGGTTTTCACAGGAGTTACACTACACACTGACCTGTCTATCTCAGGGTTGAAGGTCATGTCACTTATTCCTCTCCTCCACCCCTCCTTCTCTTCTCAGGCCTTCACCAGATCTGCCATGTGATTTGACATTTAGGCATCACTGGGAGGGCCTCTATTGGCCCTCTAGCTGTTCTGTCTCTCCTTACCCTCTGTCTGAGGGTGCCTTGACAGACCTAGTGGTCCGTGACAGAGGGCTGAGAAGTGGTGGGTCCGTCGGCGTGGCAGAGGAATATAAATGGAGGGGCCGGGGTAAGACACTCAAGCAATTAATTATACACACACAAGGGCAGACGCCAGGAGGCAGGCATACCTTACACATCCAGAATAATGTATGGAGTGGGTACCGAGGTGAACCGTAACGCTAGCGGTACAAGGGTGAACCGTAAAGCTAGCGGTGCCGAGGTGAACCGTAAAGCTAGCGGTACAAGGGTGAACCGTAAAGCTAGCGGTGCCGAGGTGAACCGTAAAGCTAGCGGTACCGAGGTGAACCGTAAAGCTAGCGGTACAAGGGTGAACCGTAACGCTAGCGGTACCGAGGTGAACCGTAAAGCTAGTGGTACCGAGGTGAACCGTAACGCTAGCGGTACCGAGGTGAACCGTAAAGCTAGCGGTACCGAGGTGAACCGTAAAGCTAGCGGTGCCGAGGTGAACCGTAAAGCTAGCGGTGCCGAGGTGAACCGTAAAGCTAGCGGTACCGAGGTGAACCGTAAACCTAGTGTAGCGCCTTAAGAATTCTCCAGGTTCAGAGTAGACTCAGAGTAGAAACAATATGATACTGTATAAGAGAGAAGGGTGTTGAAACACTAATGACATTGCCAGCCCTAGATGGACCATGTTAGCCAATTCACATAGAGTCAGAATAGCCCTAGACAGACCATGTTAGCCAATTCACACAGTCAGAATAGCCCTAGACAGACCATGTTAGCCAATTCACATAGTCAGAATAGCCCTAGACAGACCATGTTAGCCAATTCACACAGTCAGAATATCCCTAGACAGACCATGTTAGCCAATTCACATAGAGTCAGAATAGCCCTAGACAGACCATGTTAGCCAATTCACATAGAGTCAGAATAGCATTACATGTACGACCAAAGGCGTTCACCATCAACAATTTTATTTAAAATCAACCTTGAACATTCATACCTTTAAACAATGAACTACCAACGTTTTCAAATGTTGAATTATGGTCCCATCCACAACCCTTCACTCAGATACTACAGCAATGAACCAGATGACATCACATTAACAGATCTCGTTTCACACACGATTAGAGCAGATTCACTCTCCCCCTCTGCCCTCTTTTATGTCCAAATACACACACACACACAGACACACACCACACACAAGACACCACACACATAACACACAGACCACAAACACACACGCACACCACACACACATAAACACCACACACAACACACACAGAGGTTGCCACAGGGACAGATCATTCCAGACATGGCGATGATGCGACATACGGTATGCAGCCTGGTCATGAACCACCATATAACCAGAGAGCTTCTCTGACCAAGTACCTACACAGCACCAGCTCACTGACGCCTCGCTGTGTACCCACAAACATAGACTGTTCTAGGTGTATGTGTATTAGACAGGCTGTGCACCCAGCCACAACGCGCCCATAAAACATAGTGAAAGCAGTAGAGTGCTAATGATATGAAATAGATTAGTTACATAACTAGTAAATACTATACATTGTGTGACACCCAGTATTCACACAAGACCAATAATCGACAGATACTGCGTACTATTACAAGCTACAACTCCGCTGTGTTCATTTTCCTCACTAAACCATCGAACACTCCACACATTAACAATGAGTGCATGCAAATCCAGAGTGTTGTTCGGCTCATTGGTATTGGACTGGGTACTCCATTTTACCTGGACACATTGTTACAAACCCCAGCCACCTAGCTAGCCTGACTGATGGGCAGCACGGAGAGACCTGAGGGGATTAGGACAGGGCTGAGAGAGCACACACAGGACACTGGTAATGAGAAACATAACTTGGCACTGGGGCCGTAAGCCTTTTTGCATAATTCATGGCTCTTAGCTATGGATGGCTTATTGGCACCTGTGTGATCGGTGGGTCTGTGAACACAGATCCTGTTTCACACGCCAGCCTCCAGAGTTACCAGCCTGGCCTACTGGTTCTATAGGGCAAGGGGAGTCCCCCTTCAGAGAGAGGGGGACAATTGGGGAGTAAATTGAGCAGCCAATAGGGGAGCATGGTGAGGAGCCAATAGGGGAGCATGGTGAGGAGCCAATAGGGGAGCATGGTGAGGAGCCAATAGGGGAGCATGGTGAGGAGCCAATAGGGGAGCATGGTGAGCAGCCAATAGGGGAGCATGGTTAGGAGCCAATAGGGGAACTTGGTGAGGAGCCAATAGGGGAGCATGGTGAGGAGCCAATAGGGGAGCATGGTGAGGAGCCAATAGGGGAGCATGGTGAGGAGCCAATAGGGGAGCATGGTGAGCAGCCAATAGGGGAACTTGGTGAGGAGCCAATAGGGGAGCATGGTGAGGAGCCAATAGGGGAGCATGGTGAGCAGCCAATAGGGGAACTTGGTGAGGAGCCAATAGGGGAGCATGGTGAGGAGCCAATAGGGGAGCAAGGTGAGCAGCCAATAGGGGAACATGGTGAGCAGCCAATAGGGGAACTTGGTGAGGAGCCAATAGGGGAACATGGTGAGGAGCCAATAGGGGAGCATGGTGAGCAGCCAATAGGGGAGCATGGTGAGGAGCCAATAGGGGAGCATGGTGAGTAGCCAATAGGGGAACTTGGTGAGGAAAAGGGGATGATTCCTGAACAGGGGTTAAAACGTTGATATATAACGTTTTCGTAACATAACAAAATGTCACTACAATTGACTTCACTCAGGTACTGTAGAAGGGTAAAGGTGCAACGTTTCTAACACCATGCGACAGGTAGGATGTTTTTATTCACACATCAGTCTATTTGGTATATATCGCCAAATGCTTTTGACATGCAAGCAGTAAATAGAATAGTGCTTCCATGTATTCTACTGCTCTGTACTTAACATCTCTCTTCTCCTCCCTCTCTTTCCTATAGTCCATCACCCACTCTCTCCATCCCCCCGTCTCTCTGAACAGCGCTACAAGTCTAAATAGCCTGGGAAATACACTATACTGTACAGTATATACACAAGTATGTGGACACGTCTTCAAATGAGTGGATTCGGCTATTTCAGTCACACCTGGTGATGATAGGTGTATAAAATCGAGCACACAGCCATACAATCTCCATAGACAAACATTGGCAGTAGAAGTTGCACCGTCATAGAATGCCACCTTTCCAACAATCAGTTTGTCAAATTTCTGCCCTACTAGAGCTGTAAGTGCTGTTATTGTGAACTGGAAACTTATAGGAGCAACAACGGCTCAGCTGCAAAGTGGTAGACCACACAAGCTCACAGAACGGGACTGCAGAGTGCTGAAGCTCGTAGCGCGTAAAAATAATTTGTCCTCTGTTGCCAAGTTCCAAACTGCCTCTGGAAGCAAAGTCAGCACAAAAATTGTTTGTTGGGAGCTTCATGAAGTGGGTTTCCATGGCCGAGCAGCCGCACGCAAGCCTAAGATCACCATTCGCAATGCCAAGCGTTGGCTGGAGTGGTGTAAAGTTCACAGCCATTGGACTCTGGAGCAGTGGAAATGCATTCTCTGGAGTGATGAATCACGCTTCACCATCTGGCAGTCCAACAGGCTAATCTGGGTTTGGTGGATACAAGGAGAACGCTACCTGCCCCAATGCATAGTGCCAACTGTAAAGTTTGGTGGATGAGGAATAATGGTCTGGGGCTGTTTTTATGGTTCGGGCTAGGCCCCTAGTTAAGGGAAATCTTAACGCTACAGCATTCAATGCCGTTCTAGACGATTCTGTGCTTCCAACTTTGTGGCGACAGTTTGGGGAAGGCCCTTTCCTGTTTCAGCATGACAATGCCGCCGTGCACAAAGTGAGGTCCATACAGAAATGGAGCCCTGACCTCAACCCCGTCGAACACCTATCGGATAAATTGGAACGCCGACTGCAAGCCAGCCCTAATCGGCCAACATCAGTGCCCGACCTCTCTAATGCTCTTGTGGCTGAATGGAAGCAAGTCCCTGTAGCAATGTTCCAACATCTAGTGGAAAGCCTTCCCAGAAGAGTGGAGGCAGTTATAGCAGCAAAGGGGAGGACCAACTCCATATTAATGCCCATGATTTTGGAATGAGATGTTCGACGAGCAGGTGTCCACATACTTTTGGTCATGCAGTAAAGCCAATAACAGAATTTCCTGAAGTGTTCACATAAATAAACACTGTGAACATTAAACACAGGGGTTGATTAAGAAATAAGGCATGAGAACCAGTTGTTTTTTTCATGGCTCTGAGCGTTTGAAGTATTCGCGTCAGCTATCTAATATTAGACATTGTCACGGAGCGAGTAATAACAGCCATCGCCATCTTTCGCAGGCAGAGCTCCTGATACAAACGGAGCTATTAAGCACAGAGGAATGGAACAGGGTTGCTAGATGCGGTGGCGGAGGATCCAATGGCACACGTAATACGGCATCATTAAATGTGCAGGGCTATTAAACATCCCGCTGGCACAACTCTCAAAACAATATGTCAACCCCATCAGTCACCTAACCACAAGACATAAGGGATCGACCCCCAGTGTTGGTTTTACTCAGAGAGAAAAGCTTTCCACTGCTAGCCCCAGCTTGTATTAATATAATACTGATGTCAAACAAGAAGAAGATGGAAAAGTGGCAACCTGTAGTATTGAGTCAACAGAGAACTAGTATTCTTAAAGAGACAGGCGCTCATTATTAGCCCGATGATAGGTGTATATCAGTGGAGGCTGGCGGAAAAATACGTTTTGACTCCGTTCTAATTATTCCATTCCAGCCATTACAATGAGCCCGTCTTCCTATAGTTCCTCCCACCAGCCTCCACTGGTGTATATTGAGTTTTCAAGTTTTAATGTCACATGCCACAAGTACAGTGAAATGCTTTCTTGTAAACTCAAAACTCAACAATGTAATGATCAATAACAATGTAATACTAGAAAAAATACACACGAGAAATAAGTAGAAATTTGAAGAACACAATAAGTAAGTAAGTAAGAATACTATATACAGGGTCAGTTCCAGTACCATATTTACAATGCAGGGATACTGGAGTGATGGAGGTAGATATGTTTAGGGGTAAGGTGACTATATACAGGGTCAGTTCCAGTACCATATTTACAATGTGCAGGGATACTGGAGTGATGGAGGTAGATATGTTTAGGGGTAAGGTGACTATATACAGGGTCCATTCCAATACCATATTAACAATGTGCAGGAATACTGGAGTGATGGAGGTCGATATGTTTAGGGGTAAGGTGACTATATACAGGGTCAGTTCCAATACCATATTAACAATGTGCAGGAATACTGGAGTGATGGAGGTAGATATGTTTAGGGGTAAGGTGACTATTGTCACGACTTCCACCAACGGTGGCTCCTCTGCCTGTTCGGGCAGCATTCGTCGGTCGTCGTCACCGGCCTACTAGCTGCCACCGATCCTCTATTTTCTTTCTGTTGATTATTCTTATTGTTTGCACCTGTTTTCGTTTTGTGTTTGTTAGGGCTATTTAAGCCGGTTAAGCCCGCCTCCTTTTGTGCGGGCTTGTTTTCTGTTCTGTTGGTGTGAGGCGCATGTCCTATGTTTGGGCTGCTCATATTGTATCTGATTTTTCGCCTGTGTGTTTTGGCGTTGGACATTTTCTAACCGCATTAAAGTCGGTTGTTCCGTTCACTCTGCTCTCTGCGCCTGACCCCACACCTACCACTCCTAGCTGACGTGACCGAAGCCCGCACCAGTTTCATGGAGTCAGCAGGAGCAGCTACTCCCCCTCTCCCATCTATGGAGGAGCGTGTCCTCCATCACACAACCGTCCTCCACCAAATCGGGTCAGCGATGGACCAGATGATGGAGAGAATGGACCGATGGGAGAGGAGTGGTCTCCTTACCTCGCCCCCAGATCCTTCTCCTCTTCAACAGACTCCTCCGGCGGCGTCCGGATCCAGCTCGCTCCGTCTCGCCCCCCCTAGGGAGTACGATGGGAAGGCGGCTGGATGTAATTGGTTCTTCATCTAGTTGGAGTTATACCTGGCTACCGTCCGCCCGACTCCCTCTGGGGAGGAGAGCGTGAGCGCCCTCATCTCCTGTCTGACAGGTCGAGCCTTGGAGTGGGCCAACGCAGTGTGGAATAGCCCAGACTCTGCAAGGGACCACTACCCAGAGTTCGCCCGCCGGTTCCGGGCCGTGTTCGACCACCCACCAGAGGGCCGAGCGGCGGGTAAACGGCTGTTTCACCTGAGACAGGAGACGAGGAGTGTGCAGGACTTCGCGCTGGAGTCTCCGGGAGGACGTCCGCAGGGAGTTGGCTTGTCGGGACGCTACCCTCTCCCTCGACGAGCTAATCGACATGTCCATACGACTGGACAAACTGCTGGCGGCTCGCGGGCGGTGGGAAAGGGCCCTGTTAGTTCCACCTCCCGGCCCTTCCGCTCCAATCCCTATGGAGTTAGGGGGGGCCGCATTGAGGGGAACCGGAGGAGGAGGCTCCTCCTGCACCAGTTGTGGTCGGAGAGGACACACTGCCGATTGGTGCTGGAGGAGCTCCTCTGGGAATCGAAAGGGCAGGCAAAGCACTACTCGGTCACCCCAGGTGAGTCAGCACCAGACTCACCCAGAGCTCCCTGTTGGTCACTTGTTTTTACTAATCTCTTTCCCTGAGTTTTTTCCCTCTCTCCAGCATAAGGCGCTAGTCGATTCAGGCGCAGCTGGGAACTTTATGGATCGCGGACTCGCTTTGAGGCTAGGTATTTCGCTAGTGTCGATAGATCAACCCTTCCCCGTGCACTCCCTAGATAGCCGACCGTTAGGGTCAGGGCTGGTCAGGGAGGCCACGGTTCCGCTGGACATGGTAACGCAGGGGGGTCATGGGGAGCGGATTAGTCTATACCTTATTGATTCACCTGCGTTTCCAGTGGTGCTGGGGATTCCCTGGCTGGCTACGCACAATCCTATGATTTCGTGGAAACAGGGGGCTCTCCAGGGGTGGTCAGAGGAGTGTTCAGGTAGGTGTAAAGGAGTTTCCATCGGTGCTACAACGGTGGAGAGTCCAGACCAGGTTTCCACTGTGCGCATTCCCTCAGAATATGCCGATTTGGCTATCGCCTCCTGTAAGAAGAGGGCGACCAAATTACCACCTCATCGACGAGGGGATTGCGCGATGAACCTCCAGGTAAACGCAACACTTCCTAGGAGTCACGTGTACCCGTTGTCACATGAGGAGACAGTGGCTATGGAGACATACATCACTGAATCTCTGGGACAGGGGTACATTCGGCCCTCCATATCACCCGTCTCCTCGAGTTTCTTTTTTGTGAAGAAAAAAGAGGGAGGTCTGCGGCCGTGCATTGATTATAGAGGTCTAAATGCCATCACAGTGGGATTTAGTTACCCGCTACCTCTCAGTGCTACGACAGTTGAATCATTTCACGGGGCGCGTTTCTTCACAAAATTGGACCTCAGGACCGCATATAATTTGGTGCGTATCCGGGAAGGAGATGAATGGAAGACTGCGTTTAGTACAACATCTGGCCATTATGAGTACCTTGTCATGCCGTATGGGTTGAAGAATGCTCCAGCCGTCTTTCGTGGACGAGATTCTCAGGGACCTGCACAGGCAGGGTGTGGTGGTGTACATAGATGATATCTTGATCTATTCCACCACACGCGCCGTGCATGTGTATCTGGTGTGCAAAGTACTTGGGCGACTGCTGGAGCATGACCTGTACGTCAAGGCGGAGAAATGTGTGTTTTCCAAACAAGCCGTTTCCTTCCTGGGGTATCGCATTTCCACCTCTGGGGTGGTGATGGAGTGTGACCGCATTACAGCCGTGCGTAATTGGCCGACTCCGACCACGGTAAAGGGGGTGCAGCGGTTTTTAGGGTTTGCCAATTACTACCGGAGGATTATCCGGGGTTTTGGTCAGGTGGCTGCTCCCATTACCTCACTGCTGAAGGGGGGGCCGGCTCGTTTGCGGTGTTCGGCGGAGGCGGACAGAGCTTTCAGTCGTCTGAAGGAGCTGTTCATCCGGACCTCTCTTTGGCGTTCATAGTGGAGGTGGACGCGTCTGAGGCTGGGGTTGGAGCCGTGCTATCACAGCGCTCGGGCACGCCACCAAAACTCCGCCTCTGCGCTTTCTTTTCAAGGAAGCTCGGTCCGGCGGAGCGAAACTATGACGTGGGGGACCGGGAGTTGTTAGCTGTGGTCAGGGCTCTGAAGGTGTGGAGACATTGGCTTGAGGGGGCCAAGCACCCTTTTCTCATCTGGACTGACCACCGTAATCTGGAGTATCTCCGGGCAGCGAGGAGACTGAATCCGCGGCAGGCTAGGTGGGCCATGTTTTTCACCAGATTTCAGTTCACGATCTCCTATAGGCCAGGTTCCCAGAATACTAAGGCGGAAGCGCTGTCCCGTCTCCATGACACCGAGGAGCGGTCCATCGAGCATACTCCCATCCTTCCTGGTAGCACCGGTGGTATGGGAGGTGGACGCGGACATCGAGCGGGCACTACGGTTGGAACCTGCGCCTCCTCAGTGTCCTGCAGGTCGTCAGTACGTGCCGCTTGGTGTTTGTGATAAACTGATTTGGTGGGCCCATACGCTACCCTCTTCGGGTCATCCGGGGATTGAGAGTACAGTGCGGGGTCTTAGGGGGAAGTACTGGTGGCCCACGTTGGCTAAGGACGTGAGGTTTTATGTCTCCTCCTGTTCGGTATGCGCTCAGAGTAAGGCTCCTAGACACCCGCCTAGAGGGAAGTTACGGCCCCTTCCCGTTCCACAATGGCCGTGGTCTCACCTGTCGGTGGATTTCCTCACCGATCTTCCCCGTCCCAGGGGAACACTATGATCCTGGTCGTTGTGGATCGGTTCTCTAAGTCCTGTCGTCTCATCCCGTTGCCCGGTCTCCCTACGGCCTTACAGACTGCGGAGGCCCTGTTTACCCACATCTTCCGGCACTACGGGGTGCCTGAGGACATCGTTTCTGATCGGGGTCCCCAGTTCACGTCCCGAGTGTGGAGGGCGTTTATGGAGCGTCTGGGGGTCTCGATCAGCCTGACCTCAGGTTTTCACCCTGAGAGTAATGGGCAGGTGGAGAGAGTGAACCAAGAGGTGGGTAGGTTTATGCGGTCGTATTGCCAGGACCGGCCCGGTGAGTGGGCGAGGTACGTCCCATGGGCGGAGGTGGCTCAGAACTCACTCTGTCACTCCTCCACGAACATGTCACCGTTCCAGTGCGTGTTGGGCTACCAGCCAGTCCTGGCACTGTTTCATCAGAGCCAGACTGAAGCTCCTGCGGTGGAGGAGTGGGTGCAGCGCTCAAAGGAGACCTGGAGAGCCGTCCAGGAATCACTGAGACAGGCTGGTGGGCGGCAGAAGAGGAGCGCTGACTGTCACCGCAGTGAGGCCCCCGTGTTCACACCGGGGGACCGAGTCTGGCTCTCGACCCGGAACCTGCCCCTCCGCTTGCCCTGCCGGAAGCTGGGGCCGCAGTGTGTGGGGCCATTTAAAGTCCTGAGGAGTGTGTTATAGGTTACAGCTTCCATCTTACTACCGTATTAACCCCTCGTTTCATGTGTCTCTCCTCAGGCCGATGGTAGCTGGTCCCCTGCAGGAAGGTGAGGTGCGGAGGTCCCTCCGCCCCCTTTGGACATCGAGGGTTCCCCGGCATACACAGTCCGCTCCATTCTGGACTCTAGGCGCTGGGTGAGTGGCCTGCAGCACCTCGAGGACTGGGAGGGGTACGGTCCGGAGGAGAGGTGCTGGGTACCGGTGGAGGATATCTTGGATCCATCACTGCTGAGGGAGTTTCACCGCCTTCATCCGGATCGCCCTGCGCCTCGCCCTCTGGGTTGTCCTCGAGGCCGGTGTCGGCGCGCTGCGGGAGCCGCGCGTCAGGAGGGGGGTACTGTCATGACTTCCACCGACGGTGGCTCCTCTGCCTATTCGGGCGGCGTTCGGCGGTCGTCGTCACCGGCCTGACTCCACACCCACCACTCCTAGCTGACGTGACAACTATATACAGGGTCAGTTCCAGTACCATATTTACAATGTGCAGGAATACTGGAGTGATGGAGGTAGATATGTTTAGGGGTAAGGTGACTATATACAGGGTCAGTTCCAGTACCATATTTACAATGTGCAGGAATACTGGAGTGATGGAGGTAGATATGTTTAGGGGTAAGGTGACTATATACAGGGTCAGTTCCAGTACCATATTTACAATGTGCAGGAATACTGAAGTGATGGAGGTAGATATATTTAGGGGTAAGGTGACTATATACAAGGTCAGTTCCAGTACCATATTTACAATGTGCAGGGATACTGGAGTGATGGAGGTAGATATGTTTAGGGGTAAGGTGACTATATACAGGGTCAGTTCCAATACCATATTTACAATGTGCAGGGATACTGGAGTGATGGAGGTAGATATGTTTAGGGGTAAGCATGCTATATGCAGGGTCAGTTCCAATACCATATTTACAATGTGCAGGGATACTAGAGTGATGGAGGTAGATATGTTTAGGGGTAAGGTGACTATATACAGGGTCAGTTCCAGTACCATATTTACAATGTGCAGGAATACTGGAGTGATGGAGGTAGATATGTTTAGGGGTAAGGTGACTATATACAGGGTCAGTTCCAGTACCATATTTACAATGTGCAGGAATACTGAAGTGATGGAGGTAGATATATTTAGGGGTAAGGTGACTATATACAGGGTCAGTTCCAGTACCATATTTACAATGTGCAGGAATACTGAAGTGATGGAGGTAGATATATTTAGGGGTAAGCATACTATATGCAGGGTCAGTTCCAATACCATATTTACAATGTGCAGGGATACTAGAGTGATGGAGGTAGATATGTTTAGGGGTAAGGTGACTATATACAGGATCAGTTCCAATACCATATTTACAATGTGCAGGGATACTGGAGTGATGGAGGTAGATATGTTTAGGGGTAAGCATACTATATACAGGGTCAGTTCCAATACCATATTTACAATATGCAGGGATACTAGAGTGGTGGAGGTAGATATGTTTAGGGGTAAGGTGACTATATACAGGGTCAGTTCCAATACCATTTTTACAACGTGCAGGGATACTGGAGTGATGGAGGTAGATATGTTTAGGGGTAAGGTGACTATATACAGGGTCAGTTCCAGTACCATATTTACAATGTGCAGGAATACTGGAGTGATGGAGGTAGATATGTTTAGGGGTAAGGTGACTATATACAGGGTCAGTTCCAGTACCATATTTACAATGTGCAGGAATACTGAAGTGATGGAGGTAGATATATTTAGGGGTAAGGTGACTATATACAAGGTCAGTTCCAGTACCATATTTACAATGTGCAGGGATACTGGAGTGATGGAGGTAGATATGTTTAGGGGTAAGGTGACTATATACAGGGTCAGTTCCAATACCATATTTACAATGTGCAGGGATACTGGAGTGATGGAGGTAGATATGTTTAGGGGTAAGCATGCTATATGCAGGGTCAGTTCCAATACCATATTTACAATGTGCAGGGATACTAGAGTGATGGAGGTAGATATGTTTAGGGGTAAGGTGACTATATACAGGGTCAGTTCCAGTACCATATTTACAATGTGCAGGAATACTGGAGTGATGGAGGTAGATATGTTTAGGGGTAAGGTGACTATATACAGGGTCAGTTCCAGTACCATATTTACAATGTGCAGGAATACTGAAGTGATGGAGGTAGATATATTTAGGGGTAAGGTGACTATATACAGGGTCAGTTCCAGTACCATATTTACAATGTGCAGGAATACTGAAGTGATGGAGGTAGATATATTTAGGGTAAGCATACTATATGCAGGGTCAGTTCCAATACCATATTTACAATGTGCAGGGATACTAGAGTGATGGAGGTAGATATGTTTAGGGGTAAGGTGACTATATACAGGGTCAGTTCCAATACCATATTTACAATGTGCAGGGATACTGGAGTGATGGAGGTAGATATGTTTAGGGGTAAGCATACTATATACAGGGTCAGTTCCAATACCATATTTACAATATGCAGGGATACTAGAGTGGTGGAGGTAGATATGTTTAGGGGTAAGGTGACTATATACAGGGTCAGTTCCAATACCATTTTTACAACGTGCAGGGATACTGGAGTGATGGAGGTAGATACAGTGGGGCAAAAAAGTATTTAGTCAGCCACCAATTGTGCAAGTTCTCTCACTTAAAAAGATGAGAGAGGCCTGTAATTTTCATCATAGGTACACTTCAACTATGACAGACAAAATGAGGAAAGAAAATCCAGAAAATCACATTGTAGGATTTTTTATGAATTTATTTGCAAATTATGGTGGAAAATAAGTATTTGGTCACATACAAACAAGCAAGATTTCTGGCTCTCACAGACCTGTAACTTCTTCTTTAAGAGGCTCCTCTGTCCTCCACTCGTTACCTGTATTAATGGCACCTGTTTGAACTTGTTATCAGTATAAAAGACACCTGTCCACAACCTCAAACAGTCACACTCCAAACTCCACTATGGCCAAGACCAAAGAGCTGTCAAAGGACACCAGAAACAAAATTGTAGACCTGCACCAGGTTGGGAAGACTGAATCTGCAATAGGTAAGCAGCTTGGTTTGAAGAAATCAACTGTGGGAGCAATTATTAGGAAATGGAAGACATACAAGACCACTGATAATCTTCCTCGATCTGGGGCTCCACGCAAGATCTCACCCCGTGGGGTCAAAATGATCACAAGAACGGTGAGCAAAAATCCCACAACCACACGGGGGGACCTATTGAATGACCTGCAGAGAGCTGGGACCAAAGTAACAAAGCCTACCATCAGTAACACACTCGCCGCCAGGGACTCAAATCCTGCAGTGCCAGACGTGTCCCCCTGCTTAAGCCAGTACATGTTCAGGCCCGTCTGAAGTTTGCTAGAGAGCATTTGGATGATCCAGATGAGGATTGGGAGAATGTCATATGGTCAGATGAAACCAAAATAGAACTTTTTGGTAAAAACTCAACTCGTCGTGTTTGGAGGACAAAGAATGCTGAGTTGCATCCAAAGAACACCATACCTACTGTGAAGCATGGGGGTGGAAACATCATGCTTTGGGGCTGTTTTTCTGCAAAGGGACCAGGACGACTGATCGGTGTAAAGGAAAGAATGCATGGGGCCATGTATCGTGAGATTTTGAGTGAAAACCTCCTTCCATCAGCAAGGGCATTGAAGATGAAACGTGGCTGGGTCTTTCAGCATGACAATGATCCCAAACACACCGCCCGGGCAACGAAGGAGTGGCTTCGTAAGAAGCATTTAAAGGTCCTGGAGTGGCCTAGCCAGTCTCCAGATCTCAACCCCATAGAAAATCTTTGGAGGGAGTTGAAAGTCTGTGTTGCCCAGCGACAGCCCCAAAACATCACTGCTCTAGAGGAGATCTGCATGGAGGAATGGGCCAAAATACCAGCAACAGTGTGTGAAAACCTTGTGAAGACTTACAGAAAACGTTTGACCTCTGTTTATTGCCAACAAAGGGTATATAACAAAGTATTGAGATAAACTTTTGTTATTGACCAAATACTTATTTTCCACCATAATTTGCAAATAAATTCATTAAAAATCTTACAATGTGATTTTCTGGATTTTCCTAATTTTGTCTGTCATAGTTGAAGTGTACCTATGATGAAAATTACAGGCCTCTCTCATCTTTTTAAGTGAGAGAACTTGCACAATTGGTGGCTGACTAAATACTTTTTTGCCCCACTGTATGTTTAGGGGTAAGCATACTATATACAGGGTCAGTTCCAGTGAGTGGGTGTGTATGGAGGTAAGGTGACTAGACAACAGGATATCAGATAAACAGAGTAGCAGCAGCGTGTGTGTGAGTGGGTGTGTATGGAGGTAAGGTGACTAGACAACAGGATATCAGATAAACAGAGTTGCAGCAGCTGTGTGAGTGGGTGTGTATGGAGGTAAGGTGACTAGACAACAGGATATCAGATAAACAGAGTAGCAGCAGCTGTGTGAGTGGGTGTGTATGGAGGTAAGGTGACTAGACAACAGGATATCAGATAAACAGAGTAGCAGCAAATTTGGCTTGTCACCAAAAACACTCACAAACTTCTACAGATGTACAATTGAGAGCATCCTGTCGGGCTGTATCACCGCCTGGTACGGCAACTGCTCAGCCCACATCCGTAAGGCTCTCCAGAGGGTAGTGAGGACTGCACAATGCATCACCGGGGGTAAACTACCTGCCCTCCAGGACACCTACACCACCGATGTCACAGGAAGGCCAAAAAGATCATCAAGGACAACAACCACCCGAGCCACTGCCTGTTCACCCCGTTATCATCCAGAAGGCGAGGTCAGTACAGGTGCATCAAAGCTGAGACCAAGAGACTGAAAAACAGCTTCTATCTCAAGGCCATCAGACTGTTAAACAGCCACCACCAACATTGAGTGGCTGCTGCCAACATACTGACATAAATCTCTAGACACTTTAAATAATTGAAAATTGGATGTAACAAATGTATCACTAGCCACTTTAAACAATTTTGTATATAATGTTTACATATCCGACATTACTCATATCAAATGTATACACTGTACTCTATACCATCTACTGAATCTTGCCTATGCCGTTCGGCCATCGACTCAAATCTCTATCCACTTTAATAATTATAAAGTGGATGTAATAAATGTATCACTAGCCACTTTAAACAATGCCATTTATATAATGTTTACATATCCTACACTACTCATCTCACATGTATATACTGTACTATATACCATCTACTGCATCTTACCTATGCCGGTCAGCCATGTATATATTCGTATTCAATCCTTTACACTTGTGTGTATAAGGTAGTTGTTGTGAAATTGTTAGATTACTTGTTAGATACTACTGCATGGTCGGAACTAGAAGCACAAGAATTTCGCTACACTAGCATTAACATCTGCTAACCATGTGTATGTGATTTGATTTGAGTATCTGTCAATAGGACCACTTTAAGCCATACGCTCCACAGATCTGGGCTTGAATGAATGATGGATGGCGCTAAATACAGGGAAATTCTTGAGGGAAACCTGTTTCAGTCTTCCAGAGATTTGAGACTGGGACGGAGGTTCAGCTTCCAGCAGAACAATGACCCTAAGCATACTACTAAAGCAAAACTCAAGTGGTTTAAGGGGAAACATTTAAATGTCTTCGAATGGCCTAGTCAAAACCCAGACCTCAATCCAATTGAGAATCTGTGGTATGACTTAAAGATTGCTGTACACCAGCGAAACCCATCCATCTTTTTATTTATTTATTTAATCTTTATTTAACTAGGCAAGTCAGTTAAGAACAAATTATTATTTACAATGACGGCCTAGGAACAGTGGGTTAACTGCCTTGTTCTGGGGCAAAATGACAGATTTTTACCTTGTCATCTACCTGCCGCCCCGAACATGAAGGAGCTGGAGCAGTTTTGCCTTGAAGAATGGGCAAAAATTCCAGTGGCTAGATGTGCCAAGCTTGTAGAGACATACCCCAAGTGACCTGCAGCTGTAATTGCTGCAAAAGTTGGTTCTACAAAGTATTGACTTTAGGGGGGTGAATAGTTATGCACGCTCAAGTTTTCCGTTTTTTTTTTATTATTTCTTGTTTGTTTCACAAAAATATATATTTTGCAACTTCAAAGTGGTATGTTATGTAAATCAAATGATACAAACCGCCCAAAAATCTATTTTAATTCCAGGTTGTAAGGCAGAAAAATAGGAAAATGTGTGTGTGTGTGAGAGAGAGGGTGTAGGGCCCTGTGTGTATGCATAGAGACAGTGCATAAATACAAAATAAAAGGTCAATACAGATACAAGGTTAACACAGATAGTTTGTCTAGCTATTTTGTTAGCTATTTATCAGTCTATTGCTTGGGGATAGAAGCTATTCAAGAGCCTGTTGGTGTCAGACTTGATGCACCGGTACCGCCTGCCATACAGAAGCAGTGAGAATAGTCTTTGGCCTGGGTGGTTGGAATCTTTAACGGTTTTCCAGGCCTTCCTACCACACCGCCTAAAATAGATGTCCTGGATGGCAGGTCAGCTCGGCCCCACTAACAGCACAACATTTGTGCAACATTTCACAACGTTTCTGTAACATTTGGAACCTGTTATTTAGCTTTAAAACTTAAAAACGTTATATTATATAACACATTTTTTTGAATATTTTTTTTTTTTTTACATTTAGTTCTTTTTCTGTTCCATGGAGTCGTCTGTTAGGTGGGTGCTCTCTAAGCTGTGTGTAAATCAGAGAGACCACCCTCTACCACTGATCTGGCTGTTCAAGAGATTAAAAACCCCTTTTTTCTCTGATACACGGACTGTTCTGCTTTTTATCCCCTCCAGCTCCATTCATCCCTCTCTCTATATATATATCTCTCTCTGTCTCTGTCTGTCTCTCTCTCTCTCTCTCTCTCTCTCTCTCTCTCTCTCTCTCTCTCTCTCTGTCTCTGTCTCTGTCTGTCTCTCTCTCTCTCTCTGTCTCTCTCTCTCTCTCTCTCTCTCTCTCTCTCTCTCTCTCTCTCTCTGTCTCTCTCTGTCTCTGTCTCATACTCTGGAATTAGAGTATGATAACTAAGGAGATGGAGAAGATAGAAGCGTGCTACATGGCAGACCAGAACATGAGCTGATCAGTATGTGTAGGTAATTCAGTCTAACGCAACTTTTTTTTATAAAGATATCACGTAGTACAATTGCAAAAGTGTTGCTCTCCAATTTCTGGAGGACCGAGTTCTGAAATCAGTGGAACGCTAGGTGGAATTAGAGTAAGGCACCCATGGCATCCGTGACAGAGAGGGAGAAGTGTCCATCCATGTATACAGGTAAGATAGTCTAGCTAGGTACATTTTTCAGATTTTACACATTTCCAATTTTGTCAGAAAGTCATTTTCAATTCAAGTTAAAGCGTACTGTTAGTTAGCTAGCTAACGTTAGCTAACGTTATGTGTATGATCTGTGTTGGAATATTATTCGTATCTCAGAGCCATTTGTATTGCTAGTTACAGACTAATGTTAGCTAGCTAACATTAAAACTGGTTGGTTATCTCCCTGCAGATTCATGCAGGGTAGTAACGTTATGAGTTGGGATTATGGCTCATTGTTTAGCTAGCTAGCTACATGTCTAAACAAAAGACTCCACTTTGCAAGTAACCATTTCAATAGAATGTTCATGATGTCACTGCGGCAACTGTCGATAGACATAGATGGTAAATTCACGCTGGCTATCTACTCCGATTTCAGAGTGCCAGAGCACAGAATAACTGATGAATACTCAACACCCGTTGAATATGGCCGGTGTCAGTAAGCATTGGCAAAATAATAATTGGCAAAAAAGCTGAATTAAATTGTTGCCAGCCGCACAATTTCAGCTCTGGATAACATAAAAAGAGCCTTACTACCAGCTCTGCTAGGGGCGAGTAAAATGGTCAGAGTGAGCTATTCTGTCATTTGTGTCTGGAAGTAGCTAGCAAGCTAGCCAGCGTTAGCCAGTTAGCGTGGGTGCTTGACTGCTGTTGTTAGGTCAGAGTGCACGGATCAACCCTAGTCCTCGGCCAGAGCGTCCAGTGTGCGCTCTGAACACTCCGAGAGCGAAACACTCTGAATTTATGAACGGACAATCTGACAACGCTCTGAGTACACTGGCATTCCAGATTGAATTTCCAAACACCTGTAGTATAAACCAGCCTTTAGTCTTGAAATCTTTGGTTGTTTAGTACATGGCCTCACGTGTGAATCCTTAAAGAGATTAGTGGGGCTAAGGCTTAAGAGGGTGTGAACGATGCTGATTGGGTCTAGACAAAGAAGATCTCCCCAGTAGGTGTACCAAAACATTCAAGGGCAATTTTCTCAAAAGTGAGGTTACAAGTTTATCAACTTTCAAAGCAGAATTACTTTCCCATTGTTCCTCATGTTGTAGCTCTACATTTTATCCAATCTAAAAAATACAATTTTTGCTACATAAGACCAAATCGAGCCGATCGATCACATATGGTCTGAGAAAAACAATATCGGCAGGCCAAACAAAGCCAAGATGCTGTGATAAGGTACTAAGCCTACTGCACAAACCTAATGCCTACACAACTGTTTTATTAGGTTAATGTTACATTTGTTAAGTCATGTAATAAATACAAAAATCTGAGCAAGAGATCTCGGCATTGCATTTTGACTCTGCTGTGGATACAGGAGTCCTGTTCCGATACTTGAATAATGCGTCCTTCCTTAATTCCCTTATTTCTTTCTTTCTTCCTTCCTTGAAG
This sequence comes from Brachymystax lenok tsinlingensis, assembly GCA_030435695.1. NCBI lineage: Eukaryota > Metazoa > Chordata > Actinopteri > Salmoniformes > Salmonidae > Brachymystax > Brachymystax lenok. Next base: position 7,732,982 of record CM059782.1, on the reverse strand, counting down.
TTATCATTGAGGTTGGGATGCCCAGGAAAGGGATGAATTGGATTCTTCAAGGCAGGGATGCATTTCAAAGGTACTGAACCAGGGACTAGAAAGTATCCCTTGGGCACTTGGCAGTGCAGCTATTACTGTAACATCAGTCTAAAGAGACTCTCCTTATGTGTCACATTTCAGGGTTCCACACTCCATCGGCACTGACTTCTAAGGGCTTTGTGAATGTCACTACAGTGTCTCAGTCAGGGAGAGAGAGAGAGAGAGAGAGAGAGAGAGAGAGAGAGAGAGAGAGAGAGAGAGAGAGAGAGAGAGAGAGAGAGAGAGAGAGAGAGAGAGAGAGAGAGAGAGACACTCAGGCCTGTACTCCAGAGGCGGATCACAGGGAGGCTGGATTGATAAAGGAAGCCAAAGCCTCCATTTCACTGATCTCCAGATAATCTAACATTCCACATGGAGGGAAGGAGGCAGGCTACAAAATACATATAACTGTATGCATAATGTACAGACACAAACACACACACACAGACACACAGACACACACATGCACCAAATGTTCTCTCAAGTACAAAAGGTCATTTTCTCCTCCCTCAGACATTCTGTCTGGCGGTACCCTCTCTTTCTCTCTTGCACTTCCCTCTAATTTCCTCCCTTATTTCTCTATGTCCACCTCCACCTCCCTGATCTCTCCCTTTCCCTCCCTCACCATCTCCCTCTCCCTATTTATCTTACTCTATCCTCATTTCTGTCTCCATCACTCCATCTTTCTCTCCCTCATTCTCTTTCTCTCTGCCTAACGCTTCATCTGTGTGTGCGTTTGTGTGTGTGTGTGTGTATGCATGCGTATTTGTGTGTGAAGATGTAGGGGGGACAGAGGGAGTCCCACATACCGTTCCTACCCTACAGTTAACACTGAGCCAGACTGACCTCTGCACTGAGCCAGACTGACCTCTGCACAGTGTCAGCCTGACCTCTGCACTGAGCCAGACTGACCTCTGCACAGTGTCAGCCTGACCTCTGCACTGAGCCAGACTGACCTCTGCACTGAGCCAGACTGACCTCTGCACAGTGTCAGCCTGACCTCTGCACTGAGCCAGACTGACCTCTGCACAGTGTCAGCCTGAGCTTGTCCAGTGACATCACTGCTTCGTACACTACAGATGTTTGGATAGATGCACAAATATGCACACACACACACACACATATCAAAAGAGACACAGATGCTAAGGCACACGTGCTCGTAACTTGTTTCCTATCTTTCATAACTTGTTTCCTATCTCTCATAACTTGTTTCCTATCTCTCGTAACTTGTTTCCTATCTTTCATAACTTGTTTCCTATCTCTCATAACTTGTTTCCTATCTCTCGTAACTTGTTTCCTATCTCTCATAACATGTTTCCCATCTCTCATAACTTGTTTCCTTTCTCTCATAACATGTTTCCTATCTCTCTTAACTCGTTTCCACAGGGGATATTTTTCTCAAACTTGCTGTTGTGTGTGTGCACATATACAGTATGTGTGGGAGGCATTCTCTGCCCCAGTGGAGAGAAACTGCAGAGAGAAGCAATTCCCACTGCCACCAAGCAGGCAGACAGGGTCTGACCAGAACAGTGGGGAATCCAGCAATGTCATCTGAAAAATATAATCGAATATAATGGCCTTACTGTACAGCAAGGACTTCTATGGAAGCACTATCTGCACATAGAGGTAGCCTATTTTGCATCACATATCTAAATAGGAAAAAGCTGATCTCATGATATCCTACAAATGGACTATTTATCTATTCTATACTTCTGGCTATTTATAGACTCATTCTATTCCAAAGCCATTTCCTTCATAGCATTGTGCTTCGTGTTTCAATACTGACAAAGGGCAGAAGAAGCTGACTTGAAGATGGAATCCTTTATTTGAGAACTTTTATTTGTGAAAGACAGCCCAACTTGTGAAAGACAGCCCAACTTGTGATTGACAGGGGATGATGGACTGATGAGAAAGGTAATGAGACAATAAGGGTTTGCAGTCCACCCATACTGCACTCTGTTTTCTCTCTCTCTCCCTCTCTCCATCTCTCTCTCTCCCTTCTCTCTCTCCCACGTCCTCGCTCTCTCTCTTTCCCCCCTCTCTCTCTCCCTCTTCCTCTCTCCCTCTCTCTCTCCCACGTCCTCGCTCTCTCTTCCCCCTCTCTCCCCTCTCTCTCTCCCACGTCCTCGCTCTCTCTCTCTCCCCCTCTCTCTCTCCCTCTTCCTCTCTCTCTAATCTCTCTCTCTCCCACGTCCTCGCTCTCTCTCTCCCCCTCTCGCTCTCCCTCTTCCTCTCTTCCTCTCTCTCTCTCTCTCTCCCACGTCCTCGCTCTCTCTCTCTCCCCTCTCTCTCCATCTCTCTCTCTCTCACGTCCTCGCTCTCTCTCCATCTCTCTCTCTCCCACGTCCTCGCTCTCTCCCCCTCTCTCTCCCTCTCTCTCTCTCCCCTCTCTCTCCTCTCTCCATCTCTCCCACCTGTCATCTCTCTCAATTACATCTATTTATACCTCTTTCTTTCCTCTTTCACACTAATTTCTCTCTATTGTGCACAATCTAAGGGTTCCATTAGTGTGTGTGTGTGTGTGTGTGTGTGTGTGTGTGTGTGTGTGTGTGTGTGTGTGTGTGTGTGTGTGTGTGTGTGTGTGTGTGTGTGTGTGTGTGTGTGTGTGTGTGTGTGTGCGTGCGTGCGCGCGGTCACCGTCTCCCTCTCTCCGTCTTTCTCTTGGTGGAAACACCTCAGTGGAAACCTCCTTTGTAACCTGACCATGTGGATCCTCTCCAAGGGCTTCGTTGTGGAACTGTCCCATTAATGACTCTGGCCAGGGAACCTGAGATCATTGCATCAGAGCAATCAACACACTGCTAGTAATGTCTAGCCGAGCCAACATCTAAAATAAAACCTTTTATTGCAAATGTAACATAGGTGGTTCGGCGAAGACTTGTGTGACCTCTCTAGGATACCCAGTTGGTCATCATCAGCATCATTATCATCATCAGCAGCATCGTGAGCAGCATCATCGTCGTTGTCAGCATCATTGTCGTTGTCAGCATCATCGCCGTCGTCAGCATCATCGTCATCAGCAGCAGCAGCATCATCGCCGTCAGCATCGTCATCACCATCAGCATCGTCGTCGTCGTCACCATCAGCATCATCACCATCAGCATCATCACCGTCAGCATCATCATATTTAATCATTCTAATATGTTACATCACAATACAACTCTAAAAGCAAGATAAGACCACAACTCTTAAGACCACACAAAAAACACTGTTAGAAAGCGCCATGATCTGTAGTCTTTCAGAGTACCATTTAGACAGTGATTAGCAGGTTGTTGATATTCAGTAGCGGTGCCCACCTCTATCCCAGTCTGGGAGTTGGCAGGGGATCAGTGGGGAGGAGAAGCGGCGGGGATGGGGGTTTGCTCTTTGCTTACCGGGACGCTTCAGTGGGCTTGCCAGCTGACCTGGAGCTGCCTGTCTGTACACACAGTCTAAAAATACAGGCTATTTGCCCAGGAATGGAAAACAAGCACAAGCAATACCACACTGCAAATCTCAGAATAAGACCATCATATCCCCTCATTGTTATGCAATTAGTCAGGGAGGGCAGCCAGTGTGTTGGCTAGCTAGCTGTTAGCCCGGGGTGTCCGTGCCATGCCTGCCTGGCCCTGCATGGGGACTAATTGGGATCGGAAGGATTCAGCGTCTCCCAGTTTTGCCCAGGTCTCCAATCAACATGCTATTAAACTTCCTTTTTGAGTCATTTATTAGAAACTTACAGTTAGTGCATTCAACCCGCATATCATAGTTATAGTAAGTACATTTCTCCGCAATAAATTAGCTATCAGTCAAGTCAGAGCCAGGAAAGGGTGTGTGTGTGTGGGGGGCGGTGGATAGGTGTGAAGAGGGGTAGTGATTATAGGGATTATTTAAAATACTTTATTTAGCTAAAGGCCCTGTAACAATAGGGAAGCACATACAGCCATAGAACAGGTCATAGTGGCCAGTAGAACAGGTCATAGTGGCCAGTAGGACAGGTCATAGTGGCCAGTAGGACAGGTCATAGTGGCCAGTAGGACAGGTCATAGTGGCCAGTAGGAAAGGTCATAGTGGCCAGTAGGACAGGTCATAGTGGCCAGTAGGACAGGTCATAGTGGCCAGTAGGACAGGTCATAGTGGCCAGTAGGAGAGGTCATAGTGGCCAGTAGAACAGGTCATAGTGGCCAGTAGGACAGGTCATAGTGGCCAGTAGGAGAGGTCATAGAGGCCAGTACCAGAGGTCATAGAGGCCAGTACGAGAGGTCATAGAGGCCAGTACGAGAGGTCATAGAGGCCAGTAGGAGAGGTCATAGAGGCCAGTAGGACAGGTCATAGTGGCCAGTAGGACAGGTCATCGAGGCCAGTAGTAGAGGTCACAGAGGCCAGTAGGAGAGGTCCTAGAGGCCAGTAGGAGAGGTCATTGTGGCCAGTAGAACAGGTCGTAGTGGCCAGTAGAACAGGTCAATACACTGGGCAGTTAAAGAGTAAACAGGAGCTTGACAGGCATTGCAAGCTATCAGACCTCCCCAGGGACTCCATGCTGTACGAATGCAGTACAGATAGTTTCCACCAGGGGTTGGAGAGGGGCCTTCTTACTCTGCAGTACACACACATACACACATTCATAAACACAGGTGCAAATTGTAAGGAGCTAATCATGAAATGCAGGATATCCATGAAGCCTGGATATCCAAGTTAATCTGCATTGAGAGTGTTATTTTTGAGAGGGGAGTGGTTAGTGACTAACAAAGTGTTGTTTTTGAGAGGGGAGGGGTTAGTGACTAACAAAGTGTTGTTTTTGAGAGGGGAGGGGTTAGTGACTGACAGAGAGTGTTGTTTTTGAGAGGGGAGGAGGGGTTAGTGACTAACAGAGTGTTGTTTTTGAGAGGGGAGGGGTTAGTGACTGACAGAGAGTGTTGTTTTTGAGAGGGGAGGGGTTAGTGACTGACAGAGAGTGTTGTTTTTGAGAGGGGAGGGGTTAGTGACTGAAAGAGAGTGTTGTTTTTGAGAGTGGAGGGGTTAGTGACTGACAGAGAGTGTTGTTTTTGAGAGGGGAGGGGTTAGTGACTGACATTGAGTGTTGTTTTTGAGAGGGGAGGGGTTAGTGACTGAAAGAGAGTGTTGTTTTTGAGAGGGGAGGGGTTAGTGACTGACAGAGTGTTGTTTTTGAGTGGGGAGGGGTTAGTGACTGACAGAGAGTGTTGTTTTTGAGAGGGAAGGGGTTAGTGACTGACAGAGTGTTGTTTTTGAGAGGGAAGGGGTTAGTGACTGACAGAGTGTTTATTTTTGAGAGGGGAGGGGTTAGTGACTGACAGAGTGTTGTTTTTGAGAGGGGAGGGATTTGCGACTAACAGTCTGCATGCTGCTTTTCATTAAAGTAACAGTTTAAATGTTCAAATGACATTGTTCAGCTTCATTTCAAAGGGATTGATATTATGTTTTTTACATTATTCCAATGTTGTTTGAATGTTAGGATATCAAGGAAGGGGATAAGTTGTTACCTGTCTGAGCAGCCATGATTATAGTAATAATATGGCTCAAATCTTTCAGCTTGTTAGAATGTCCTGATTATTTGCATATTCAAAAGAGTTGGAGTGCGGGGTATTTGCATACACAGGAAGTGTCATTCCGTGTGAAAACCCTGGACCCCTGACCATCAGGTGTTAAATAATCCAACTGTGTGTGTGTGTGTGTGTGTGTGTGTGTGTGTGTGTGTGTGTGTGTGTGTGTGTGTGTGTGTGTGTGTGTGGGTGTGTGTGTGCATGTGTGTGTGTGTGCGTGTGTGCGTGCGTGCGCGCGTCAGTGTGTGCGTGCGTGTGTGTGCTAGCCAACGATTCACTTAATAACCTCCTCACACAAACACACATATATTAGATGATACACACACACACACACCACACACACTACTACAGCACATTGAGTGTGTAACGAGGCAGACACATGGCATCCCTGCTATCACACAGTGCTCTGTCATGATTCATTGCTCAGGTGTGAACAAAAGAGGAGAAACCCATACTACACAATAACACTACCTGGGTCTAGTCTGCTGGGTCTAGTATCTAGTCTGACGGGTCTAGTGTCTAGTCTGACGGGTCTAGTGTCTAGTCTGATGGGTCTAGTATCTAGTCTGATGGGTCTAGTGTCTAGTCTGATGGGTCTAGTATCTAGTCTGATGGGTCTATTATCTAGTCTAGTGTCTAGTCTGATGGGTCTAGTCTGATGGGTCTAGTAACTAACCTGATGGGTCTAGTCTGATGGGTCTAGTATCTAGTCTGATGAGTCTGACGGGTCTATTATCTAGTCTGATGGGTCTAGTGTCTAGTCTGATGGGTCTAGTGTCTAGTCTGATGGGTCTAGTCTGATGGGTCTAGTATCTAGTCTGATGTGTGGCATCCCTGCTATCACACAGTGCTCTGTCATGATTCATTGCTCAGGTGTAAATAAAAGAGGAGAAACCCATACTACACAATAACACTACCTGGGTCTAGTCTGCTGGGTCTAGTATCTAGTCTGATGGGTCTAGTATCTAGTCTGATGGGTCTAGTCTGATGGGTCTAGTATCTAGTCTGATGGGTCTAGTCTGATGGGTCTAGTGTCTAGTCTGATGGGTCTAGTCTGGTGGGTCTAGTATCTAGTCTGATGGCTCTAGTATCTAGTCTGATGGGTCTAGTGTCTAGTCTGACGGGTCTAGTGTCTAGTCTGACGGGTCTAGTGTCTAGTCTGCTGGGTCTAGTATCTAGTCTGATGGGTCTAGTCTGATGGGTCTAGTCTGATGGGTCTAGTCTGATGGGTCTAGTGTCTAGTCTGATGGGTCTAGTCTGATGGGTCTAGTATCTAGTCTGATGGGTCTAGTCTGGTGGGACTAGTATCTAGTCTGATGGGTCTAGTGTCTAGTCTGATGGGTCTAGTCTGGTGGGTCTAGTAACTAGTCTGATGGCTCTAGTATCTAGTCTGATGGGTCTAGTGTCTAGTCTGACGGGTCTAGTGTCTAGTCTGCTGGGTCTAGTATCTAGTCTGATGGGTCTAGTATCTAGTCTGATGGGTCTAGTCTGATGGGTCTAGTCTGATGGGTCTAGTCTGATGGGTCTAGTGTCTAGTCTGATGGGTCTAGTCTGATGGGTCTAGTATCTAGTCTGATGGGTCTAGTCTGATGGGTCTAGTATCTAGTCTGATGGGTCTAGTATCTAGTCTGATGGGTCTAGTGTCTAGTCTGACGGGTCTAGTGTCTAGTCTGACGGGTCTAGTGTCTAGTCTGATGGGTCTAGTATCTAGTCTGATGGATCTAGTGTCTAGTCTGATGGGTCTAGTATCTAGTCTGATGGGTCTATTATCTAGTCTAGTGTCTAGTCTGATGGGTCTAGTCTGATGGGTCTAGTAACTAACCTGATGGGTCTAGTCTGATGGGTCTAGTATCTAGTCTGATGAGTCTGACGGGTCTATTATCTAGTCTGATGGGTCTAGTCTGATGGGTCTAGTATCTAGTCTGATGTGTGGCATCCCTGCTATCACACAGTGCTCTGTCATGATTCATTGCTCAGGTGTAAATAAAAGAGGAGAAACCCATACTACACAATAACACTACCTGGGTCTAGTCTGCTGGGTCTAGTATCTAGTCTGATGTGTCTAGTATCTAGTCTGATGGGTCTAGTCTGATGGGTCTAGTATCTAGTCTGATGGGTCTAGTCTGATGGGTCTAGTGTCTAGTCTGATAGGTCTAGTCTGATGGGTCTAGTATCTAGTCTGATGGGTCTAGTCTGGTGGGTCTAGTATCTAGTCTGATGGCTCTAGTATCTAGTCTGATGGGTCTAGTGTCTAGTCTGACGGGTCTAGTGTCTAGTCTGCTGGGTCTAGTATCTAGTCTGATGGGTCTAGTATCTAGTCTGATGGGTCTAGTCTGATGGGTCTAGTATCTAGTCTGATGGGTCTAGTCTGGTGGGTCTAGTATCGGGTCTGATGGGTCTAGTATCTAGTCTGATGGGTCTAGTGTCTAGTCTGACGGGTCTAGTGTCTAGTCTGACGGGTCTAGTGTCTAGTCTGATGGGTCTAGTATCTAGTCTGATGGGTCTAGTGTCTAGTCTGATGGGTCTAGTATCTAGTCTGATGGGTCTATTATCTAGTCTAGTGTCTAGTCTGATGGGTCTAGTCTGATGGGTCTAGTAACTAACTTGATGGGTCTAGTCTGATGGTCTAGTATCTAGTCTGATGAGTCTGATGAGTCTAGTGTCTAGTCTGATGGGTCTAGTGTCTAGTCTGATGGGTCTAGTGTCTAGTCTGATGGGTCTAGTCTGATGGGTCTAGTATCTAGTTTGATGTGTCTAGTCTGATGGGTCTATTATCTAGTGTGAATGATCTAGTATCTAGTCTGATGGGTCTAGTCTGATGGGTCTAGTATCTAGTCTGATGGGTCTAGTCTGATGGGTCTATTATCTAGTCTAGTGTCTAGTCTGATGGGTCTAGTCTGATGGGTCTAGTAACTAACCTGATGGGTCTAGTCTGATGGGTCTAGTATCTAGTCTGATGAGTCTGACGGGTCTATTATTTAGTCTGATGGGTCTAGTCTGATGGGTCTAGTCTGATGGGTCTAGTCTGATGGGTCTAGTGTCTAGTCTTATGGGTCTATTATCTAGTCTGAATGATCTAGTATCTAGTCTGATGGGTCTAGTCTGATGGGTCTATTATCTAGTCTAGTGTCTAGTCTGATGGGTCTAGTCTGATGGGTCTAGTAACTAACCTGATGGGTCTAGTCTGATGGGTCTAGTATCTAGTCTGATGGCTCTAGTATCTAGTCTGATGGGTCTAGTGTCTAGTCTGACGGGTCTAGTGTCTAGTCTGCTGGGTCTAGTATCTAGTCTGATGGGTCTAGTATCTAGTCTGATGGGTCTAGTCTGATGGGTCTAGTATCTAGTCTGATGGGTCTAGTCTGGTGGGTCTAGTATCGGGTCTGATGGGTCTAGTATCTAGTCTGATGGGTCTAGTGTCTAGTCTGACGGGTCTAGTGTCTAGTCTGACGGGTCTAGTGTCTAGTCTGATGGGTCTAGTATCTAGTCTGATGGGTCTAGTGTCTAGTCTGATGGGTCTAGTATCTAGTCTGATGGGTCTATTATCTAGTCTAGTGTCTAGTCTGATGGGTCTAGTCTGATGGGTCTAGTAACTAACTTGATGGGTCTAGTCTGATGGTCTAGTATCTAGTCTGATGAGTCTGATGAGTCTAGTGTCTAGTCTGATGGGTCTAGTGTCTAGTCTGATGGGTCTAGTGTCTAGTCTGATGGGTCTAGTCTGATGGGTCTAGTATCTAGTTTGATGTGTCTAGTCTGATGGGTCTATTATCTAGTGTGAATGATCTAGTATCTAGTCTGATGGGTCTAGTCTGATGGGTCTAGTATCTAGTCTGATGGGTCTAGTCTGAGTGGGTCTATTATCTAGTCTAGTGTCTAGTCTGATGGGTCTAGTCTGATGGGTCTAGTAACTAACCTGATGGGTCTAGTCTGATGGGTCTAGTATCTAGTCTGATGAGTCTGACGGGTCTATTATTTAGTCTGATGGGTCTAGTCTGATGGGTCTAGTCTGATGGGTCTAGTCTGATGGGTCTAGTGTCTAGTCTTATGGGTCTATTATCTAGTCTGAATGATCTAGTATCTAGTCTGATGGGTCTAGTCTGATGGGTCTATTATCTAGTCTAGTGTCTAGTCTGATGGGTCTAGTCTGATGGGTCTAGTAACTAACCTGATGGGTCTAGTCTGATGGGTCTAGTATCTAGTCTGATGAGTCTGACGGGTCTATTATCTAGTCTGATGGGTCTAGTGTCTAGTCTGATAGGTCTAGTGTCTAGTCTGATGGGTCTAGTGTCTAGTCTGATGGGTCTAGTGTCTAGTCTGATGGGTCTAGTGTCTAGTCTGATGGGCCTAGTATCTAGTCTGATGGGTCTAGTCTGATGGGTCTAGTATCTAGTCTGATTGGTCTAGTCTGATGGGTCTATTATCTAGTCTAGTGTCTAGTCTGATCGGTCTAGTCTGATGGGTCTAGTATCTAGTCTGATGGGTCTAGTCTGATGGGTCTAGTATCTAGTCTGATTGGTCTAGTCTGATGGGTCTATTATCTAGTCTAGTGTCTAGTCTGATCGGTCTAGTCTGATGGGTCTAGTATCTAGTCTGATGGGTCTAGTCTGATGGGTCTAGTATCTAGTCTGATGGGTCTAGTCTGATGGGTCTAGTATCTAGTCTGATGAGTCTGACGGGTCTATTATCTAGTCTAGTGTCTAGTCTGATGGGTCTAGTCTGATGGGTCTAGTCTGACGGGTCTATTATCTAGTCTGATGGGTCTAGTATCTAGTCTGATGGGTCTAGTATCTAATCTGATGGGTCTAGTATCTAGTCTGATGGGTCTAGTCTGATGGGTCTAGAATCTAGTCTGATGGGTCTAGTCTGATGGGTCTATTATCTAGTCTGATGGGTCTAGTATCTAGTCTGATGGGTTTTGTGTCTAGTCTGATGGGTCTAGTATCTAGTCTGATGGGTCTACTATCTAGTCTGCTGTGGGGTGCAATGCAATATTAGGAAGGTTTTATTCATGTTTTGTGCACTCAGTGTACTGTATGCTCTTGACTTGGTAGTTTAGAATGGTATTCAGTGTGGTTGTGTTTTCTCACATGCTACTTAATTCCACAAATAGAGCTGTTGATGTCTAACCTTGCCGGATGTTTAAAAAGACATAGACATTACTTTCAGCACCTCCTAAACAAGTTGCATTCCATTACCATTGATGCTGCATTCTTTTCTACAAGCACCTCAATGTAATCTATTTATCAAGATGTGGTCTGTGATGAAAGAAACCAATGAATCAACTACTTGCCTTTTCAACACAAGAAACATAAGAATATAGATCTTGCGGTGCAACTGTAATTATGAAGATCATTTATTGTGTGGCCGTCAATAAATTATTGCGTAATTTCTTGTAAAAGAAAGATAATTTCTTGTCATTTTTTTATAATGGTTGATTGTTAGTGGGACTTTTTCGTGGCAGTTGGATTTAGCCGTGAAGGTCATCTCTATAAAAAAGCAAGTACTTAAAGGCCAGTTTTGATTACGCTCCTTAGCTACAGCTGCTAAGCAATCACATGAAGAGGCCATGGGCTTTTAGCTATTGTCAGCCACCTGAGAGACTGTCTAGTCTCAAATGCACACTTGGGCCCAGATTCACAAAACAATTCTTACACAAAAACTTTAAAAGTATCTTAAGAAAAAAAATAACAAGTTCATAAGAGAGTAAGTGCAATTCCTCAGCAATATCTTAAGATTGAATGATTTTCATACAAACATCTCAAATATCTTCCTACAAATCTAATTAAAATGTGTGTTGCTAGGCAACCGTTTTAACTTTCTTCTTAAAGTCTATAGTTAAGGAAAAATGTGGCAGTTAAGTAGAAATGTCTTCTTAAGAAGGTTTTGTAAATCTGGGCCCTGGTAGACTAAGATTCCCAAACAAGCCTGCTTAGCTGTCATCACTGATCACCAGCAACGTGTGGGGGCTCACAAGCTCTGGTTGGATGGGGCACATCATAAGCCATGGCAAAATGTTTAGAATTACAGGAAATGTTGCTTTTAAAATGGCAATATATTCTCTTAGCTTCATGTCAAAATGTGTAGAATAGCAGGAAATAGCAGGAAATAGAAGGAGGGAGGGGGATTGCTCGAACCTTGTTGGGGGCCTCACGAAACGCCACGATCTCTGATGACTCCATTGTAGGGCCGTACATCTCTGATGACAACGGATAGCCACTCCAAAGGGAAGGTGGACCAGACATCTATAGACACATGTTTTACGGCGCCGACAGAGATGGCCGCCTCGCTTCGCGTTCTTAGGTAGCTATGCAGTATTTAGTTTTTTTTATGTATTATTTCTTACATTGTTACCCCAGGAAATTATTACATACAGCCGGGAGGAACTATTGGATATAAGAGCAACGTCAACTTACCAACATTACAACCAGGAATACGACTTTCCCCAAGCGGATCCTCTGTTTGGTCCACCAACCAGGACAATAGACTGGATCCCAGCCGGCAACTCAAAACAATGGCGGCGCAGGAGAAGGGGGAGACGGGGCGGTCTTCTGGTCAGGCTCTGTAGACGGGCACATCGCGCACCTCTCCCGAGTATTCTACTTGCCAATGTCCAGTCTTTGGACAACAAGGTAGACGAAATACGAGCAAGAGTTGCCTTCCAGAGAGACATCGGCGACTGCAACGTTCTTTGCTTCACGGAAACATGGCTCACTCAGGACACGTTATCAGAGTTGGTACAGCCACCTGGTTTCTCCACGCATGTCCCAGCCTCTGAATTGCTTAGCCAGTGGAGCAGAAAAAGGGCAGGTGCTTTCCCCAATGAAACCCTGATGCAGATGGTCTGTGTGGAGGGCTACTTAATGAGACCCTGCTGCAGATGGTCTGTGTGGAGGGCTACTTATTGAAACCCTGCTGCAGATGGTAAGTGTGGAGGGCTACTTAATGAAACCCTGCTGCAGATGGTAAGTGTGGAGGGCTACTTAATGAAACCCTGCTGCAGATGGCCTGTGTGGAGGGCTACTTAATGAAACCCTGCTGCAGATGGCCTGTGTGGAGGGCTACTTAATGAAACCCTGCTGCAGATGGTCTGTGTGGAGGGCTACTTAATGAAACCCTGCTGCAGATGGCCTGTGTGGAGGGCTACTTAATGAAACCCTGCTGCAGATGGCCTGCATGGAGGGCTACTTAATGAGACCCTGCTGCAGATGGCCTGCATGGGGTTACTTAATGAGACCCTGCTACAGATTAGGGCAACATAAGGAAATTATAAGGGCTATGAATAGGCCCCCTTGGCACTCATTCCTGGACAATCAGGAGGCGTAAGCGAGCAATGAGCAAAGAGCTGCTGGAGGCTTCCATGCAGAGACAGAGTTCAGTATGTACCTGTTCCCTTGAGGCCTCAGATCTCTGGGATAACAGGCACACACAAAGAGACTGGCAGTCTGAGAGGAGCTTACTGAGAGCAAGAGCAGGGAGTGCCTTTACAGTATTTCAACCTGCTTGAGTTGACATTTCTAGAACTGGGACAGCGCTGGGACAGAAAAGGCTCTACCGGCTGTAAAAAAAAAAAAAACTGATCACAGTGGCCTCAAGAGGTCAAGAGTCTTTGAAATCCGGAGACTGTGCTGACCGGAAACAGGCGTTGATGTACAACACGCACAGTGTACTCCCTGCGACTGCATCAGAGCTGGAAGAGTTTAGCTGGACAAGATGATTGATTAAGTAGAGGTCAGATCGACGTCAGACAATTGAGCGTGAGAGAAGGAGCGATCCATCAAGGCTAATGCCGGGGGAGCAGTGGTAGATGAATGGAGCGGGGTATTGCTGCACAATCCCTACACTACCCTTCCCACCCCTCCTCCTCCCTTTCTGTCACTTCAGTCTTTCCAACATTAAAGGGATCCTTTTCGGCCCCCTACTCTTGCATTTTAATGAGGAGGAGGAGGAGGAGGAGGAGGAGAATGAGGAGCGGGAGGGGCATGAGGAGGAGGAGGGGTAGAGGAGGAGGGGGAGGAGGGGGAGGTGTATGAGGAAGAGGAGGAGGAGGAGGAGGAGGACGGGTATGAGGAGGAGGAGGAGGAGGAGGAGGAGGAGGAGGCATTGCATTTCCACATCATGTTTGAGTTACAGTATGTGTGAGGTTCCAGTGTGCACTGCATTTCGCTTGTGACTTTCTGATGAGCCGAGGAAGACTCACCCTGGGAGGGGTTGGCTAAGACAAGCCTAGACCAGTTGACCTATCAGAGGTGAGAGATTATGGATCGGGCAATCCTGTGAAAGCGCATAATGACTCTTCATAAGAGTGTCAGACACTGAAGAGCGAAGGGAGGTGGGCCCAAGGGAAGTGTGTTCCCCCAATCACATGGTATGTGGGTAACCCTGGCGACGCAGAGAGAGCCTCTTGACGGTCTCCCTGGTGACATTACAAAGATACTTCCTGCTGTACTTCTCCACATTTAGGTGGAAAGGGCCAGCCACATCCGAGCAGTAGATAACAGCTGTCAATACTCTGCAGAACTCGTACCACATACTAGAGCCTATACTGTAAGAATAAAGGAAGGAATCATCATACTATGGTGTACTGTAGCTAGCTGTTTTCGCAACTACTGAGTGTACACACTGGAAACAGAGCAGGGCACTAGAGAATCAATACACACACAGATACACACACACACACACATATTATTTTGAGTTGATTTCTCTATCTATTGCAGGCCAAGGGGGGAGTTGTGTATACAGGAGAAACAGATAACTCTTGAGTATAAACAGTGGAAAGTCTGAATGGTGGACCAGGGGCGGACCGGTGCAGGACTCAAGAGAGCAAACAGCTGAGAGCAAACATCTGGCGCCATGTAGCATTCTACTGCTGCTGCTATAGCTAGCCATGTAGCGCTCTACTGCTGCTGCTACAGCTAGCCATGTAGCACTCTACTGCTGCTGCTACAGCTAGCCATGTAGCACTCTACTGCTGCTGCTATAGCTAGCCATGTAGCGCTCTACTGCTGCTGCTATAGCTACCCATATAGTGCTCTACTGCTGCTACAGCTAGCCATGTAGCGCTCTGCTGCTGCTACAGCTAGACATGTAGCTCTCTACTGCTGCTACAGGTAGCCATGTAGCACTCTACTGCTGCTGCTATAGCTAGCCATGTAGCACTCTACTGCTGCTACAGCTAGCCATGTAGCACTCTACTGCTGCTGCTACAACTAGCCATGTAGCGCTCTACTGCTGCTACAGCTAGCCATGTAGTGCTCTACTGCTGCTACAGCTAGCCATGTAGCCCTCTACTGCTGCTACAGCTAGCCATGTGGCGCTCTACTGCTGCTACAGATAGCCATGTAGCACTCTACTGCTGCTACAGCTAGCCATGTAGCACTCTACTGCTGCTACAGCTAGCCATGTAGCCCTCTACTGCTGCTGCTACAGCTACCCTTGTAGCGCTCTACTGCTGCTGCTACAGCTAGCCATGTAGCGCTCTACTGCTGCTGCTACAGCTAGCCATGTAGCGCTCTACTGCTGCTGCTACAGCTATCCATGTAGCACTCTACTGCTGCTGCTATAGCTAGCCATGTAGCGCTCTACTGCTGCTGCTGCTATAGCTAGCCATGTAGTGCTCTACTGCTGCTGCTACAGCTAGCCTTGTAGTGCTCTACTGCTGCTGCTACAGCTAGCCATGTAGCACTCTACTGCTTCTGCTACAGCTAGCCATGTAGCGCTCTACTGCTGCTACAGCTAGCCATGTAGCGCTTTACTGCTGCTACAGCTAGCCATGTAGCCCTCTACTGCTGCTACAGCTAGCCATGTAGCCCTCTACTGCTGCTACAGCTATCTCTCCTCTTAATCAACACGCAAAAGGCTAGGAGAGGAACTGGTAAATACCACCTCCTCAAGCTGTTCCTCTCTTTTTTCACCTCTGCTATGTTTCTCTCTCTCACCTCCTTCCAATGGGAGTCTCCAGGAACTGAGAACTGCAGCCCCCCTCTCTCTTTCTCTCTTTTTTCACCTTTCGAACTTTTCTCAGTATCTCACTTCATCTGTCTTGCTTTCTCTTCGACTCCTCTATCATAAGGTAGCGCTTTCCTTAGTTGGACCTGTCCGACATATCTCACCCGGGTCTATCTCTATCACCTGGAGGTGTTTGAGTAGTGTGTCACTGGCCACCAGCCCAGAGCCTGATAGACCAGGCAGCACTGCACGTTCCCAGGATATTCCTCCTGAGTGTTTTCCACATATGACCTCACAAACCAGGATGACTGACACAACCAATGATCAGGCATCTTAGGGGGGACTGAAAATACACCAAGAGACTAGCAAATACAGTCATGAATATGAACCAAGTATAGAAGATATGGTACAGTGGTTCTTGGAAACCATAGTAACTAAGCAGGCTGAACTTGTACTAGTTTTCAACCTCGCCGCAAAACACACACACACACACACACTGCGTATGGTCCTACCGTCCTTCCTGTACAGGTTGATCTCCACTTTCCTCTCTTCCGAGCCCAGCAGTGCTTGGGCCATCTGGGCGATGGCCAACCGCTTGGTTTGAGGGCCGTACAGGAAGTTACAGGTACAGGGCTTCTGCATGATCTCTGCCCGCGAGTAGCCGCACATGGCGCAGAAGCCATCATTGCAGAATATGATGGCGCAGTTCTCCACCCGGGCATTGGCGATGACGAACTTACGACCTGAGGATGAGAGGAAGAAGGAGATGAGGTAGATAGCAGGAGAGATATAGTGTGTTTGTGCATTGTGTTGTGTGTGTGTGACTAGTAGGAAATGGTGCATCCTTGACCTGATGAACAAGAGCTACATCTCCTTTGCTCAGCCCCTCATGGCCATCTGCGTTTTATTTGGGAAAGGGAGATACCTAGTCAGTTGTACAACTAAATGTATTCAACTGAAATGTGTCTTCCGCATTTAACCCAACCCCTCTTAATCAGAGAGGTGGAGGGGGCTGCACCGCTGTTCAGCACCTGGGGAACAGTGGGTTAACTGCCTTGCTCAGGGGGAGAACAACAGATTTCTACCTGTAGCTTCATTCACCTCAGTCCATCTACAAACACATAGCCTATTAGCTATAGAATTAGCTGCTACACATAAACTCATATTAACTCAGCACCGTGATTAAAAAATATAATTTAATTTGGCCGTGATTACCACAAGTTAACTGTAGATAGCTGGCTAGACTAACTAGACTCATTTACCAATCTAAAAAAATGTTAACTGACATGAGCTAATTGAGTGACTGTCAGTTAGTGACATATAACAAGAGGGTAACTGCTGATGCACAACACCTTGTGTTCTACTATTCTAACTTTCATCAGTAAGTTGAGACTCTGACTGAGTAAAAAAAAATGTAAATACATTATTTATTTTTTTATGCTCATGGACAAATCTCTAGAATGTGTGTGTGTGACGGTGGAATTCAGTTTGGCGCTGCTCCTCGCTTTTCTCTGTATCTCCGATGAGCTGTCTTGTTAAATGGGAACCGTGGACTAATGACCACTCAGAGTGGCTCAAAACACAGGAAGAAGGACATTGGGAGGAAGAATGTCTGCTATTCTCCTAATGAGCAGGGCACTATTTCTGGGCACTATTTCATATCCTCATCTGCACATATATCACTCCAGTGTAAATTGCTAAATTGCAATTACTTTGCCACTATGGCCTATTTATTTCCTTCCCTCTTGACTTCATTTGCACACACTGTATATAGTTTTTATATTGTGTTATTGACTGTATGTTTGTTTATCCCATGTGTAACTCTGTGTTGTTGTATGTGTCGCACTGCTTTGCTTTATCTTGGCCAGGTCGCAGTTGTAAATGAGAACTTGTTCTCAATTGGCCTACCTGGTTAAATAAAGGTGAAATATATATATATATATTTTTTTAAATACCTGGAACCAAAAATGGTTATTGAAAGGGTTATATGGGGAGAACCGTAGAACCCTTCTAGGTTCTGGACAGCAAATGTTTTTCTAAGAGTGTAGTGTCCCACTCCCAGAGATATTATCTTCTGTAATTTAAAATTGTGTGTGTGTGTTTTTGAGTATTGCGTGTGTTTAGCGATGGGGCATTGTGTATTCTGCGCACCTTATGTTCTTCTAAACTGTTCCAAGCAAACCTGCACACCTTTCCCACCACTTACAATGTGGCAACAACAGTAGCAGCAACAATAACAACTAGCCTTCTTTTATTCTCTCCGTCTCTCTTTCCCTCACACACAAAGACACACACACACACAAAGACACACACACACAAAGACACATACACACAAAGACACACACACACACAAAGACACACACACACAAAGACACACACACACAAAGACACATACACACACAAAGACACATACACACACAAAGACACACACACACACACAAAGACACACACACACAAAGACACATACACACACAAAGACACATACACACACAAAGACACATACACACACAAAGACACACACACACAAAGACACACACACACACAAAGACACACACACACAAAGACACACACACACACACAAAGACACATACACACAAAGACACATACACACAAAGACACACACACACAAAGACACACACACACACACAAAGACACATACACACAAAGACACATACACACAAAGACACACACACACAAAGACACACACACACACACAAAGACACACACACACAAAGACACACACACACACAAAGACACACACACACAAAGACACACACACACACACAAAGACACATACACACAAAGACACATACACACAAAGACACACACACACAAAGACACACACACACACACAAAGACACATACACACAAAGACACATACACACAAAGACACACACACACAAAGACACACACACACACACAAAGACACACACACACAAAGACACACACACACACAAAGACACACACACACAAAGACACACACACACAAAGACACACACACACACCCTTGCTGGGCCTCGCATCACCAGCTGTTACTGAAGAAGAAAGATCCATCAGGCATAACAACACGGCAGCACTCGCTCTCTCTCGCTCTTCCTCTGATTTTTCTACCTCTTCCTCATAACTCTCTCACTATTTCCCTATCTGACACACACACACACACTCACAGAGAGAGAGATAACAAACGACAACTCCCACCCAGTCACGGGAACGAGAAAGGGAAGAGTTAGGAAGGACAAAACCAAACCCAATCTCCCGTAAAGCACAACTTGTACCCTACGCTACGCATGAATGTAGTGACATTTGACTTGTAATTTGGCTTGTAAAGTTGTTGAAAAATTGCTTATTATTGCTTATTTCTAAGCCTTGAGACAATTGAGACATGGATTGTGTATGTGTGCCATTCAGAGGGTGAATGGGCAAGACAAAAAATTTAAGTGCCTTTGAACTGGGTATGGTAGTAGGTGCCAGGCACACCAGTTTGTGTCAAGCACTTTGCACATTGACTCTGTACCGGTACCCCCTGTATATAGCCTCCACATTGACTCTGTACCGGTACCCCCTGTATATAGCCTCCACATTGACTCTGTACCGGTACCCCCTGTATAGAGCCTCCACATTGACTCTGTACCGGTACCCCTGTATATAGTCTCCACATTGACTCTGTGCAGTACCCCCTGTATATAGTCTCCACATTGACTCTGTGCAGTACCCCCTGTATAGAGCCTCCACATTGACTCTGTACCGGTACCCTGTATATAGCCTCCACATTGACTCTGTACAGTACCCCTGTATATAGCCTCCACATTGACTCTGTGCAGTACCCCTGTATAGAGCCTCCACATTGACTCTGTACCGGTACCCCTGTATATAGTCTCCACATTGACTCTGTGCAGTACCCCCTGTATATAGTCTCCACATTGACTCTGTGCAGTACCCCCTGTATAGAGCCTCCACATTGACTCTGTACTGTACCCCCTGTATATAGTCTCCACATTGACTCTGTGCCAGTACCCCCTGTATATAACCTCCACATTGACTCTGTACAGGTACCCCTGTATAGAGCCTCCACATTGACTCTGTACAGTACCCCCTGTATATAGTCTCCACATTGACTCTGTACCGGTACCCCCTGTATATAGCCTCCACATTGACTCTGTACCGGTACCCCTGTATATAGTCTCCACATTGACTCTGTACAGTACCCCCTGTATATAACCTCCACATTGACTCTGTGCCGGTACCCCCTGTATAGAGCCTCCACATTGACTCTGTACCGGTACCCCCTGTATATAGTCTCCACATTGACTCTGTGCAGTACCCCCTGTATATAGCCTCCACATTGACTCTGTACCGGTACCCCCTGTATATAGTCTCCACATTGACTCTGTGCAGGTACCCCTGTATAGAGCCTCCACATTGACTCTGTGCAGTACCCCCTGTATATAGCCTCCACATTGACTCTGTGCAGTACCCCTGTATATAGCCTCCACATTGACTCTGTACTGGTACCCCTGTATATAGCCTCCACATTGACTCTGTACCGGTACCCCCTGTATATAGCCTCCACATTGACTCTGTACTGGTACCCCCTGTATATAGTCTCCACATTGACTCTGTGCAGTACCCCCTGTATATAGCCTCCACATTGACTCTGTACCGGTACCCCCTGTATATAGCCTCCACATTGACTCTGTACCGTACCCCTGTATATAGCCTCCACATTGACTCTGTACCGGTACCCCCTGTATATAGCCTCCACATTGACTCTGTACCGGTACCCCCTGTATAGAACCTCGCTATTGTTATTTTACTGCTGCTCTTTAATTATTTGTTACTCTTATTTTCTTTCTTTTTTTTACTTAACACGTTTTTCTTCTTAACTTATTAAAACATTGTTGGTTAAGGGCTCGTAAGTAAGCATTTCACTGTAAGGTCTACATCTGTTGTATTCTGCACACGTCACAAATAACATTTGATTTGAGAACTGCAACGCTGCTGGGTCTTTCACGCTCAACAGTTTCCCGTGGGTATCAAGAAGGGTCTTCCAGCCAACTTGACACAACTGTGGGAAGCATTGGAGTCAACATGGGCCAGCATCGCTGTGGAACGCTTTCTACACCGTGTAGAGTCCGTGCCCAGATGAATTGAGGCTGTTCTGAGGGCAAAAGTGAGGGGTGCAACTCAATATTAGGAAGGTGTCCTTGATGCTTTGTATACTCAGCGTAGGTTGAAAACCAATTCAATTTCCCAATATATTTTTATAAAGACTATCTCCCATTCTGAATTTATTTTAAATATATTTTTGGGGATAAATGTGAAATATAAGAAATTGGCCAGATAATGTACTTAAAATTGTTTTATTTAATACTTTTTAAATATATTCCAACATATAGAACATAAATGCATGTAATAATGTATAGCACAATATATGTTAAATGCATAAGAACGCATTTTAGAATATACAGTATTTATCAATACACTATATCAATATATTTATAAAATGTACTTGGACATGTTTTGTAAAACATATTTCAACATGTATTTGTAAGAAATAAATGTGTATGTCAAATTAAATACATGGGCAAAATCTTATTATAACAAAATGTCTTAACAATGAAACCTTGGTAGGTGATTTGATATCACATGCACTTATGTTAGTCTCATTAAAACTGAAGAACAGATAGTGTGCAAGTGTCATGTCTACTCCGCTCACTCTCTCCGGCACTCTGGTCCATTCTAATAGTCCATTCTAAACCAAAACAAATCTCACACATATATTATTTAGTATATATGTAAAGACAATATTACATAAAGAATAGTCCGGTGGGTGGCAATATTAGCCAATCACTTGAATGATATATTATCACGTGTGAATGACGCCCAGCTTGTGTGCAGTAAGGTAAGAAACAGCGCATGCTTTTTTTTGGCAACTTTTTCAAATCATATTCGCCCACATCACGTTGCCTAGCCCATAGGCCTATACAGTGAGGGAAAAAAATATTTGATCCCATGCTGATTTTGTACATTTGCCCACTTACAAAGAAATTATCAGTCTATAATTTTAATGGTAGGTTTATTTGAACAGTGAGAGACAGAATAACAACAAAAAAATCTAGAAAAACACGTGAAAAATGTTATAAATGGAATTGCATTTTAATGAGGGAAATAAGTATTTGACCCCCTTTCAATCAGAAAGATTTCTAGCTCCCAGGTGTCTTTTATACAGGTAACGAGCTGAGATTAGGAGCACACTCTTAAAGGGAGTGCTCCTAATCTCAGTTTGTTACCTGTATAAAAGACACCTGTCCACAGAAGCAATCAATCAATCAGATTCCAAACTCTCCACCATGGCCAAGACCAAAGAGCTCTCCAAGGATGTCAGGGACAAGATTGTAGACCTACACAAGGCTGGAATGAGCTACAAGACCATCGCCAAGCAGCTTGGTGAGAAGGTGACAACAGTTGGTGCGATTATTCGCAAATGGAAGAAACACAAAAGAACTGTCAATCTCCCTCGGCCTGGGGCTCCATGCAAGATCTCACCTCGTGGAGTTGCAATGATCATGACAACGGTGAGGAATCAGCCCAGAACTACACGGGAGGATCTTGTCAATGATCTCAAGGCAGCTGGGACCATAGTCACAAAGAAAACAATTGGTAATACACTACGCCGTGAAGGACTGAAATCCTGCAGCGCCCGCAAGGTCCCCCTGCTCAAGAAAGCACATATACATGCCCATCTGAAGTTTGCCAATGAACATCTGAATGATTCAGAGGACATCTGGGTGAAAGTGTTGTGGTCAGATGAGACCAAAATGGAGCTCTTTGGCATCAACTCAACTCGCCGTGTTTGGAGGAGGAGGAATGCTGCCAATGACCCCAAGAACACCATGCCCACCGTCAAACATGGAGGTGGAAACATTATGCTTTGGGGGTGTTTTTCTTCTAAGGGGACAGGACAACGCATCAAAGGGACGATGGACGGGGCCATGTACCGTCAAATCTTGGGTGAGAACCTCCTTCCCTCAGCCAGGGCATTGAAAAGTTGTCAGTGGGCAAACATACAAAATCAGCAGGGGATCAAATACTTTTTTCCCTCACTGTATGTTTTGATAAGGCATTTTTTTCTGGTGTTTTGGGGTAAAAAGCTGAGCGGGAAGAGCATAACACATCAACCCTGTTAAAGACTACAAATGTTTTAACAATTTCAATTGGTGAAGCTTGCATTCTATTTCCCCTCCCTGTTGCACACAACAAGCTTCCATTCCCCCTGTCACAAGGGGATTCATGGATGATTTATCTAGTAATTACCAGTTGGAGGGCCGTTTAAGTGGAAAACATATTTTTATGAAGTTGAACATGTGCTCTTTATGAGAGAATGTTCATATTAGGTGAAATCAAACGTTTTTTTTTTTTTTTACTGACCATGATCACCATTTATCAATATTTTAAGTGCCATTTAAGAACTGAATCAGGAACCACTTTGGCCACCCTGTAAACTAGATGGCATGCATTTCTGAATATTGTCAGGCATTTGAGCAGAGATGCAAATGTATTTACATGTATTTGAAATACATTTATTGTCCCTTTAAATATATTGAAATGTAAAGTTGAAGTCGGAAGTTTACATACACCTTAGCCAAATACATTTAAACTCAGTTTTTCACAATTCCTGACATTTAATCCGTGTAAAAATTCCCTGTCTTAGGTCAGTTAGGATCACCACTTTATTTTAAGAATGTGAAATGTCAGAATAATAGTAGAGAGAAGGATTTATTTCAGCTTGTATTTCTTTCATCACATTCCCAGTGGGTCAGAAGTTTACATACACTCAATTAGTATTTAGCAGCATTGCCTTTAAATTGTTTAACTTGGGTCAAATGTTACGAGTAGCCTTCCACAAGCTTCCCACAATAAGTTGGGAGAATTCTGGCCCATTCCTCCTGACAGAGCTGGTGTAACTGAGTCAGGTTTGTTGGCCTCCTTGCTCACACACACTTTTTCAGTTCTGCCCACAAATTTTCTATAGGATTGAGGTCAGGGTTTTGTGATGGCCACTCCAATACTTTGACTTTGTTGTCCTTAAGCAATGCCACAACTTTAGAAGTATGCTTGGGGTCATTGTCCATTTGGAAGACCCATTTGCGACCAAGCTTTAACTTCCTGACTGATGTCTTGAGATGTTGCTTCAATATATCAACATAATTTTCCTGCCTCATGATGCCATCTATTTTGTGAAGTGCACCAGCCCCTCCTGCAGCAAAGCAACCCCAATAATATGATGCTTTCACCCCCCGTGCTTCACGGTTGGGATGGTGTTCTTCGGCTTGCAATCCTCCCCCCTTTTTCCTCCAAACATAACGATGGTCATTATGGCCAAACAGTTCTATTTTTGTTTCATCAGACCAAAGGACATTTCTCCAAAAAGTACGATCTTTGTCCCCATGTGCAGTTGCAAACCATATTCTGGCTTTTTTATGGTGGTTTTGTAGCAGTGGCATCATCCTTGCTGAGCAGCCTTTCAGGTTATGTCGATACAAGACTAGTTTACTGTGGATATAGGTACTTTTCTGCCTGTTTCCTCCAGCATCTTCACAAGGTCCTTTGCTGTTGTTCTGGGATTGATTTGCACTTTTCGCACCATAGTACATTCATCTCTAGGAGACAGAACGCGTCTCTTTCCTGAGTGGTATGACGGCTGCATGGTCCCATGGTATTTATACTATTATTTGTACAGATGAACGTGGTACCTTCAGGCGTTTGGAAATTGCTTGCAAGGATGAACCAGACTTGTGGAGGTCTTGGCTGATTTCTTTTGATTTTCCCATGATGTCAAGCAAAGAGGCACTGAGTTTAAAGGTAGGCCTTGAAATACATCCACAAGTACACCTCCAATTGACTCAAATGATGTCAATTAGCCTATCAGAGGCTTCTAAAGCCATGACATCATTTTCTGGAATTTTCCAAGCTGTTTAAAGGCACAGTCAACTGAGTGTATGTAAACTTCTGACCCACTGGAATTGTGATACAGTGAATTATAAGTGAAATAATCTGTCTGTAAACAATTGTTGGAAAAGTTACTTGTGTCATGAACAAAGTAGTCCTAACTGACTTGCCAAAACTATAGTTTGTTAACAAGAAATTTGTGGAGTGGTTGAAAAACGAGTTTTAATGACTCCAACCTAAGTGTATGTAAACTTCCGACTTTAACTGTATATTGTTTTCTGTATAGATACCCTTCACTCCTAAATCAACCCCTTATCCCTAGTGAGAGAATAAGGCAAGACGAGTTGTCGTTATTCAGACCACGGAAAGACTAGCTGTCATCATGGCGTCAGCTAATGGGGATCGTGATAAAATAAAAGGGCCAAAGGCAAAACACATTAATAACAGGTCCCAATGCAAGGCTATTCAGAAATGCATGCAAACAAAGGCTCTCTTTTCGCCAGGTTGACCCTAAGTTAAATTACTTCCCTCTATAAATTAGCAGCCACAGAGCCCTTATCGTGTCATAAAGCTAATGGTTTAGCCCTCAATAAATAAACACTGGTAATTAGAGTGTGGGTCACATGATACTGTACGAGGGGAAGGGTTGTTTATTTCTTAGGCCAATTGAGCTAGGTAGGATCTGACCATGCCTCATTTGGCGAGCGCTAATGGCTCGCCACAAACCACAGTGCTGGAAAAAAATGCCTGAAATGTATAATGCTTGGTGTTGACCTAAGCTCAGTGGCGACCTGTCGTTCAGGGCAGGTGGGGGCAGAGCGCCACCTGTTTTGAGCCCCACATGTTTAGCTATAATATTATTATTATAATACATTTTTTGTGTGCCTGTTTTGCATGTTATTTTGGCATTACTACGTGTCACATATCAGCAAACAATGTAAAAATAAATAATCATTGAGTTGATTAAGCCGCATACAAACATGGTCTCTTTTTTGCTATCTTGAGTAAGGCAGCTCCAAAACGCAGTTGTTTCAGCCTAGCTCAGTGCCTTCTGTGGTTTTATTTAACTAGGTAAGTCAGTTAAAGAACAAATTCTTATTTACAATGACAGCCTATACCGGCCAAACCCGGACGACCCTGGGCCATTTGTGCACCGCCCTATGGGATTCCCAATCACAACCAGTTGTGATACAGCCTGGATTTGAAGCCTCAAACACTGAGATGCAGTGCCTTAGACTGCTGAGCCACTTGGGTGGGGTAGCCAGCGGAAAACACAGAGCGTAGGGGTTGGTAATGTTTTCTAGTTGTTCTGTCACTCATGGGGACACTACGTCACCGCAAAATCTACAGGTAAAGCTCAAATATTCAAGCCCCTTGGGTGCTGCCATAGAGTTACATAAGAAGTGCCAATCCAAGAAGGCTCAAGGTCGTTGGCCAAAGATAAAATGACGTCAAATCAAGTTATATCTACCGTAGCTTTGATTGCACTGATCATGTCAACATCACACTTTCAAAATCCTAGCGTCATGAATCAAGTTGACAATCTACTGGCAAATCCTTTTCCACCCTTATCATATGAAGAGAAATTATGGATAAAACGTATTGGTGCTCATCGGCCATTACACAAAAATTTGGAAATCGCAAATTCAACAATGAGTGGTTTGGAAGGAATCAGTGGCTAACTTTCAATTTTTTTAATTTAAATGTAACCTTTATTTAACTAGGCAAGTCAGTTGACGGCCTACCCCGGCCAAACCCGGACAACGCTGGGCCAATTGTGCCCCACCATATGGGACTCCCAATCACGGCCGGATGTGATACTGCAAGCATTGCAAAGTCCAAAAATGTATTGTATGCTGCTGCATAAATGATGTTCTATGCCAGGGAGATATGTATACCATAGCTAAGAAAGTAATACTAAGTATATGTTGTGTAGTAAAAATGTGGTCTCTTTTCCCCTCCTAATTTAGCCTACTGTTCTGACTTGGTGGTGCACATGTAACCTATAGCCTGTTTTAGAGAGATCATCGAATATTGTAAGAGCTTTCATTGTCTGCTTATATGCCCCCTGTATTTATCCTACGGTTCTGACTTGGTGTCAGGGAGAATACTGTAAGAACGACCCATGTTCTGAATGACAGCCTAGGAACAGTGGGTTAACTGCCTTGTTCATGGTCAGAACGACAGATTTCTACCTTGTCAGCTCGGGGATTCAATCTTGTAACCTTTTGTTTACTAGTCCAACGCTCTAACCACTAGGCTACCTGCAGTACCGTACATCTCAATTGTCAGTAGAAACCACATTTGTTTATTAAGCAAGTCAGCCATATCAGCTATGTTGTTTTAAAAGGCAGTAAATGAGGCTGAATGAACTGTTTCTCTGCCAGACAAGGCTTCATAAAAGACATTTGGGGGAAAGGAACAGCTTTTGTTAACCCTAACCCTCCTGGGTACTTCCCGAAACGCAAAAGAAAAACAAACGAGTTTCAAAAGTTAATATTCTTCAAGGGGCAACGTCAAAATTCAGCACTGCATTCTCGAACACGCTTAATTTATAATCAACATAATATTTGATGGGCCATTTATCAATGTGATACACAAGCCAAGCCAGTCTCATCTGAACTCAATAAATGGGGTTAGGGGTGTGGCGGTCATGAAATTCTGTCAGCCGGTGATTGTCCGTTAATTAACATTAAACACATTTACTATCTCCTGGCTTCCTTTGGAACATCTACATTTTAAAAAGTCTAATAAATCCATGTACACCAACCTACACAATCACAATAAATCCAGTATTTATTTTATGATATGAAGAAAATGTTATCTCTTTCAGAAGAACAGAATAGCATACTCTGAGTTGTCCTTATGTTAAACCCTGATCTGGCTATGCCAAATGGCTGTGGTCTACACTAGTTAATTTAGCAGACAAGATTTGTTTAGAATTTCTTGGCATTATTGTAGAGTATGAAGAATACAATTGAGCATAGCTGAATCAAAAAAGAAAGGATATTTTCTACAAACAATTTGAGGGAGTACACACATGCGGCTATTCTGTGTTGAGTGGTTAAGAAAGAAATAGGTACTCCTATATGCGTAATTTAGAGTTATGCAAAAAGTCACATGAAAGGTATGAGCTCTGCTTTGTTTTTTTGCACAGGCTGCACACACTTAATCAGTCTCTCATTCACAATTTTGACAAGCACTTGATCATGCCTCAAATTTCCCGGCTGCATCCCTTTGTGTGGTCATAATGTCCCCTAAAAAAAATCCATGTCAATCTACTATCTCCCATTGTACAAAAGTCAACCTATTCTATTCTGTGCAAAAAAAAATGATTCCAAACATAGTCTGGGACAGTTGTGGGATGCAATAGATCCCAAATTAATACAACCACTAGCATAAAAAACTATTTTATGCAATTTGGTTGACGCAACAGATAAGAACATTTAGCGAGTTGCAAAGAAAAAGTCATCTCAGACTGACCAATAAAAAGAAAAGATTAAGATGGGCAAACGAACACAGACACTGGACAGAGGAACTCTGCCTAGAAGGCCAGCATCCCAGGATCTTCACTGTTGACATTGAGACTGGTGTTTTGCGGGTACTATTAATGAGCTGCCAGTTGAGGACTTGTGAGGCGTCTGTTTCTCAAACTAGACAATCTAATGTACTTGTCCTCTTGCTCAGTTGTGCACCTCGGCCTCTCACTCCTTTTCTATTCTGGTTAGAGCCAGTTTGCGCTGTTCTATGAAGGGAGTAGTACACAGCGTTGTACGAGATCTTCAGTTTCTTGGTAATTTCCCGCATGGAATAGCCTTAATTTCTCAGAACAAGAATAGACTGACGAGTTTCAGAAGAAAGGTCTTTGTTTCTGGCCATTGTGAGCCTGTAATCGAACCCACAAATGCTGATGCTCAATTAGTCTAAAGAAGGCCAGTTGTTTTGCTTATTTAATCAGAACAACAGTTTTCAGTCGTGCAAACATAATTGCAAAAGGGTTTTCTAATGATCAATTAGCCTTTTAAAATGAGAAACTTGGATTAGCTAACACAACGTGCCATTGGAACACAGGAGTGATGGTTGCTGATAATGGGCCTCTGTACGCCTATGTAGATACTACATTTTTGTTTCCAGCTACAATAGTAATTTACAACATTAACATTGTCCACACTGTTTTTCACACAATTTGATGTTATTTTAATGGACAAAAAATGTGCTTTTCATTCAAAAACAAGGACATTTATTTCTAAGTGACCCAAAACCTTTGAACGGTAGTGTATATATTTTTTTCAGAATATTAACCATGTGTGTTTTTGTTTTGTACTGTTCTGCAGTTTTGACCCAATGATTCGTCTGACAAACAAAAATGTGTGTCCTGCAGGCCCTAGCATGGATCAAAGCTGGCGAGAGTAATTGTATCATTATTTTATTACCAAAAGCATAAAGATGTTGATGAAGACATTTGCCTCGGGATCCATCCCAGTTGGTATTCTGTGGAACCATGCGTTTTATTACACAGTATGCCTACACATTGATAGGCTATATCATTTTTTTTTAAGAAACTGCACTGAAACCAAAATACCTTTAGTTTTGGTGATCCTCTCAGCTCTGGCTCATAACGGGTGGATGGATGGCTTATTTTGTATTCCAATGTATTGAACGAATGTATTAGTAATTTACCATTCTCATTCTTGGACTGGAAACGTTGTTTGCAGAGTTCACAATCTCTTTTTCAAGTCCTTGTCTAAAGAATAACTATATTTTGGAAATTATTTTGTTTTCAAATAACCGAAAGTGAGTAAGAAAAAGGTCATTCTTGAACATGGGATGAGATTCGTACTAATTTTTAAATAAGACAGTTTGTAATTTAGAATAATTTATTCATGTTTTAGAGGGAGAGAAACCAAAAGCCCACCGTCGCCTCATGGGTCTCCCGGCCGCGGCCGGCACGGATATCGAACCAGCATCTGTAGCAACGCAGTTTGCGCTGCGACGCAGTGTCTTAGACCGGGAGGCCCCATTAGCAAAGTTTTTAATGCTGATCAATTGCCTTGTACAAAGTATCTATTGTCCTGCTAATAGCCCATACTGGCGCTGTACAACGTGACCGGTCGGAAGTAGGCTACAGTACTACAGTAAGAGCAAAATAATCCTAACATTTTCACACCCTAATTGTAGTCTAACCAATACCCAAATGGAGATTCAGTGAAAATAAAAATGTATTTATCAAGACCAGTCCCCATGCTTGTCTCAGAGCAGCGTTGTCTTTACCTCTGAATGCTGTCTTTACCCCTTCCACTTGAGCAGTGAAGCAGTGACGCAGGGTACCGCACTAAACCACAAATAACCTCTAAATCCCGCAGTATCTCATATCATATCTCAAAACTTGTAGTTGAGCAACAACTGTATAAGTGAAAATGTTCCATTAGCAGGAAACACCATTCTAAAAGTGACCACATATGTGATTATGCACGTAGTGATTTTATTATAAAGGTAACTCTGCGCTGTTTATGTATGCAAGTTACACCCTTTGTAAAGCGGATTAATGTGCTTAATTTTAAGAAGTTATTTGGCCACTTTAGTTGTAATACAAACCTTATCAAAACATATAAGCCTATGGGCTAGGCTACATGAGGTAGTTTTCCTTAAGCTGGGTATCATTCACAAGTGATAATTCACAAGTGATATGCTACTATTGTCACCCATCACACTATTCCTGATTTAAGCTTGTCTTTACATATACTAAATAATATGTGATTTTTTATTATTTAGAATGGACCATTATTATGCACCTGTCTCGAAACAGAGGCAGCAAAAAATTTATATATGTCACCTGTGCACTTACAGTTGAAGTCGGAAGTTCACATAGGTTGGAGTCATTAAAACTCGTTTTTCAACCACTACACAAATTTCTTGTTAACAAACTATAGTTTTGGCAAGTCGGTGAGGACTTCTACTTTGTACATGACAGAAGTAATTTTTCCAACAATTGTTTACAGATAGATTATTTCACTTATAATTCACTTTATCACAATTCCAGTGGGTCAGAAGTTTACATACATGAAGTTGACTGCCTTTAAACAGCTTGGAAAATTCCAGAAAATGATGTCATGGCTTTAGAAGCTTCTGATAGGCTTATTGGCATAATTTGAGTCAATTGGGGGTGTACCTGTGGATGTATTTCAAGGCCTACCTTCAAGTTCAGTGCCTCTTTGCTTGACATCATGGGAAAATCAGAAGAAATCAGCCAAGATCTCAGAAAAAAAATTGTAGACCTCCACAAGTCTGGTTCATCTTTGGGAGCAATTTCCAAACACCTGAAGGTACCACGTTCATCTGTACAAACAATAGTATGCAAGTATAAACACCATGGGACCACGCAGCCATCATACCTGTCAAGGTTTGTGTGTAGCTGGTGCATGAATAGTCAGGCGCAGGAGAACAGGACTGAGTGAGCAAAGCACTTTACTCAATGAATCAAATGAACAAAACACTAACCGCGTAATACAAAAACACTTTGCCAAACGCAAACAAGCGAGGCATAAATAAAACGCACCAGCAGGAACGCAAACGGCTTAACAATAAACTATCACACACAAAGACATGGGGGAAAACAGAGGGTTAAATGCACAACAGATAATGATGGGGAATGCAAACCAGGTGTGTGAACAACAAGACAAGACAAATGAAAAGTGGATCGGTGATGATTAGAAGACCGGTGACGTCGACTGCTGAATGCCGCCCGAACGAGGAGGGGATCCGACTTCAGTCGAAGTCGTGACAGTACCGCTCAGGAAGGAGACACGTTCTGTCTCCTACAGACGAACGTACTTTGGTGCAAAAAGTGCAAATCAATCCCAGAACAACAGCAAAAGACCTTGTGAAGATGCTGGAGGAAACGGGTACAAAAGTATCTATAGCCACAGTAAAACAAGTCCTATATCGACATAACCTGAAAGGACGCTCAGCAATAAAGAAGCAACTGCTCCAAAACCACAATATAACGCCAGACTATGGTTTGCAACTGCACATGGGGACAAAGATCGTACTTTTTGGAGAAATGTCCTCTGGTCTGATGAAACAAAAATAGAACTGTTTGGCCATAATGACCATCATTATGTTTGGAGGAAAAAAGGGGAGGCTTGCATGCCAAAGAACACCATCCCAACCGTGAAGCACGGGGGTGGCAGCATCATGTTGTGGGGGAGCTTTGCTGCAGGAGGGGCTGGTGCACTTCATAAAATAGATGGCATCATGAGGCAGGAAAATTATATGGATATATTGAAGCAACATCTAAAGACAGTCAGGAAGTTAAATCTTGGTCGCAAATGGGTCTTCCAAATGGACAATGACCCCAAGCATACTTCCAAAGTTGTGGCAAAATGGCTTAAGGACAACAAAGTCAAGGTATTGGTGTGGCCATCACAAAGCCCTGACCTCAATCCCATAGAAAATGTGTGGGCAGAACTGAAAAAGTGTGTGCGAGCAAGGAGGCCTACAAACTTGACTCAGTTACACCAGCTCTGTCAGGAGGAATGGGCCAAAATTCACCCAACTTATTGTGGAAAGCTTGTGGAAGGCTACCCGAAACGTTTGACTCAAGTTAAACAATTTAAAGGCAACGCTACCAAATAGTAATTGAGTGTATGTAAACTTCTGACCCACTGGGAATGTAATGAAAGAAATAAAAGCAGAAATAAATCCTTCTCTCTACTATTATTCTGACATTTCACATTCTTAAAATGAAGTGGATATACTAACTGACCTAAGACTGGGAATTTTTACATGGATTAAATGTCAGGAATTGTGAAAAACTGAGTTTAAATGTATTTGGCTAAGGTGTATGTAAACTTCCGACTTCAACTGTAAATAGCAAATGGAGGACGCTTTTCCCGTGGTCATTTTCATGCCAGTCAGGTAGGCTATACTCCTGTTTTAAAGAGAAGCAATGTGCTTAATATTAGGAGAGTTGAGAAATAAATATCGTAGGCCTAGCCTATAGAAAGCTGATGGGATCCTCCTATTTTTAACAGAGGCCATCACTGTTTTTTCAGTGTTTGATTAGATTTCCGATCACATTTGCATTCATGTCAGAGTGACTAGAGGGACAATAGAGTGCTGGGTACCAGGCAGTTAGCAAATTTGGTAGGCTACTAATGACCATCAGCAGCATCAGAGCTTTGAGAAGCCTAGTTACAGTGACTAAACGGTAATGTGGAATTTGACTGCGGTCATGACTCGTGAACTCCGGTGTGGCGTTAATACGGTCACCATACCATCTCTAAATGGGGTTATGCAGATATATGCAAAGTGGCAGAGAAAGGGACAGAGGGAGGGAGGGAGACAAAGAGAGAGAGAGAGACAGAGGGAGAGAGAGAGACAGAGGGAGAGAGACAGAGGGAGGGAGACAGAGAGAGACAGAGGGTTGAGAGAGAGACAGAGAGAGAGAGAGAGAGAGAGAGAGAGGGACAGAGGGAGGGAGAACAAACACCATTGCAAATACAAATACAAACTATATTTATTTTTTGTGTAATGTTTACTGTTAATTTTTGTTTATTTCACTTTTGTTTATTATCTATTTCACTTGCTTTGGCAATGTTTACATATGTTTCCCATGCAAATAAAGCCCCTTTGAATTGAAATAGAAATGTAATTGAAAGAGAGAGAGAGGCGTGACAGTCAGTGGCGTGGTAGAATGGTAGAGTGGTCACAGAAGTGAGAGTGGAGGTGGAGGAGGAGGAGGAGGAGGAGAATAGAGGAGAGCTCAGAGGGGGAGGAGAGAGAGGAGGGTGAGGAGGCTTTTAAAATAGCTTATTAGAAACACAAAACTAAATTCAAATAAATACTGTTGATTTGGTTGCTTCTCTTTGTAATTAGATATACATACACTACTCCCAAAATGTTTCTTTCAGTTGTTCAATTTAATTACAAGGAGATAATTCTTGATACAGAGGGGCTGGGCTGACTCAAGTCTCTTGACTTGACTTTTTGGGATCGTCACAGTTTTGTATCTGTTGCCTGGTGTGGCCAACATTTATGTTTATTTAAAATTGTAAAATAAAATCGAACTGACACACTAGCCTAGATACACGAGCTAACATGGTGTCGTTTAAAGCTACACGAGCTAGCATGGTGTCGTTTAAAGCTGGAACGCTAGGTGATGGATAGGAAGCAGAAGGATTTGGAGCTCATCTCCCCAGCAGGCGCCATGTTGCCCAGTTGGACAGGCGCCCAGCAGGGCGAGGGGGCGAGGGGGCGAGGGGGGTACTGGGTACTGTTCCAACATGGCAACCCAGCGGGTCACTCAGAGAGACTGGGGATGGCAGCTAGCAGCAGAGACAACAGACTGCCAGACACACACACAGACAGACACAAAGCAGAGCACAGAGGGAAGAGGGGGGAGAGAGAGAGAGAGAGAGAGAGAGAGGGGGATTGAGAGAGCGAGGTGGAGAGAGAGAGGGGGATTGAGAGAGCGAGGTGGAGAGAGAGAGGGGGAGAGAGAGAGAGAGAGAGAGAGAGGGGGATTGAGAGAGCGAGGTGGAGAGAGAGAGGGGGGATTGAGAGAGCGAGGTGGAGAGAGAGAGGGGGGATTGAGAGAGCGAGGTGGAGAGAGAGAGGGGGGATTGAGAGAGCGAGGTGGAGAGAGAGAGATAGAGGGGAGAGAGAAGGTGGGGGGAGAGAAGGGGGGATTGAGAGAGAGAGAGCGAGAGCGTGTCTCTCTGTGTTGTTGTCTCTCTATGAGAGACAGTCAGAGGGAGAGGGTGAAGAGAGGTTCACTGACGACACCACGGTTGTAGGCCTGATAACCAGCAACGTTGAGTGAGCATATAGGGAGGAGGTACGTGAACTGGCATTGTGGTGCCAGGACAACAACCTCTCCCTCAACGTCAGCAAACAAAGGAGTTGATTGTTGACTTCAGGAAGCAGAGGGAACACGCCCTCAACAGGACTGCAGTAGAGAGAGTCAGCAGTTTTAAGTTCTTCGGCGTCCACATCACCGAGGACTCGACATGGACCAACAACACCACCCCTCTTGTCAAAAGCATCTCCACTTCCTAAGACGGCTGAAGAAATTCAGGCATGGCACGCCGGGTCCTCTCCAAATACTACCACTGCACCATCGAGAGCGTCCTGACCAGTTGCCTCACGGCCTGGTAGGGGAATTGCTCTGTCCACGACTGCAAGGCCCTCCAGCGGGTGGTGAAGACGGCGCAGTACATCACTGGAACTATGCTCCCACCCATCCACGACATCTACTTGAAACAGTTTATGAGGAAGACTCCACAGCATCATCAAGGACCCAACACACCCCAGCCACGAGCTGTTCACTCCCTTACCGCTGGGCAGACGGTATCGGAGCATGAGGTCTGAAACCAACAGGCTCAGAGACAGTTTCTATCTACAAGCCATCAGACTGCTGAACACTTGAACTGGACTGACCACCTGCTCTGATTCTTCACACCTTATCACAAATGCACTCAATCACACACACATTCATGCTACACACACATCACCACTGCTGCTACCAGACTCTTATGTACTATTGCTAATACTGCACAGCTTGCCCCCCAATCACCCCTTCCCTGATACATGTGTCAATATGAATTGTGCCTTCCTGTATAATACTGATGCTAAATGTTTCTTCTATTCTACTGAGCCATTTAATTTATGTTCATATTGTTAGCTTGTATTATTTCTTATTGTTGTTGCATTGTCCAGAAGGAACCTGCAGTGTATACCATGTGTATCCTGTACATACAACTAAACAAAGGTGAAACTTGAAACTTCCTACTGTCCCGGTTGCCTGTCTACAGAAAGAGCCCTGACTGAGTCAGATACCTTGGAAGACTGGTGGCAAGTTGCCCTGGTGATGTTGTGTTTGTGCCTGGGCTGTAGAGCTTAACGTCCTCCCCAGGTCCCACCTCATATAAGACTAATTGGAGGATTCTTTCTGCTGGGGCCGGGGAGGCAATGACCACACCGACAGGCGGTTAAAAGGGGAAACAGGTCCTGGTGTCCTAATGAGGTCAGTCAGCTTGAGTAGCAATGGATAGAATAGGAATATGTGTAGTTTCAGTGTCTATATTAGTCATGGCTATGTCCAGCTGGGGGGAAACTGAACAACAACAGTGTTCAGTTATAGATGGTTATTATGTATTGTTTTGATCATGACTGTATAGTCAAGAAAATAATAGATTTAAATATTTGTTTTGGGGGGGTAAGTCTCAGGATGCCTTATTGAGTAAAGTAATATTCTCTATGTAAAATCCTGTATATATCCAAGTTTGTCCGATGTTTTCATACATCAAAAGTAGTCAGATGTCAAGACGACTCCATATCCTCTGTCACTGATAGTGTAGATGCAGAGATATGCCTCAAACCTATAACAATTGAAAAGAAAGTCACAAAAATGAAAAAGTACACAAACGATGGCAGGGACATGAACTCATCTCGAACTTAAACCACTTTTAAGGTCTGTAAACATCTAACAAACTTTAATTCCAGCGTGAACTATCCCTTTAAGAATAGATACAGTGCAGTACAGTACATCAAAGTCTTGGCACTGTACTCTGAATGCTGTAGCTTTAGTATTGGTGACAGCCAGGCTACACACAGAGAGGCAGAGAGAAAAGCCAAGCATCCATCCCCAAATGAAGACAGCAATGTATTTTATCCCCCCTCTCCATTTTTCATTTTCATTTCCACCTGGCTAAATGTTTATCACTCAGGTTAAACAATATCATTTTACAAGAATACAAGGGTAAAAGGACAACAATAAGCAGTAAATCCATTACATAATAAAACAGAATGAAATCAAAGCTTCCTGCTTTGCCATGTGACTGAACAAACCAATTCATAATAGTGCATAAACATACATTTTACAGATGTTCTTATCCAGAGAGACTTACAGTAGTGAGTGCATACATTTTAATACTTTTTGTGGGAATCTAACCCACAACCCTGGCGCCATGGTCTACCAACTGAGCTACACGGGAGAGGAGTACTACCATTTGCCAATATGGCAGGACCAATACCAATAGTCCATATTGACCAAGATAATGTTAAGACTTAGGAACATGTTGCAGCCCCCTGGGATGCCTAAGGCTCATTATTTATTTATTTTTTTATCTAGTGAGTTATCCATGCCTAGCAACTATTGGCATGGAACACTATCAATGCACACTGGGGTGAAAATGAAATTATTCCCCTTTAGCAGACAGCAGATGTAACAGTATAGCTTCCGTCCCTCTCCTCGCCCCTTACCTGGGCTCGAACCAGGGACCCTCTGCACACATAGACAACTGCCTCCCACAAATCATCACTACCCATCGCTCCACAAAAGCCACGGCCCTTGCAGAGGGGAACAACCACTTCAAGGTCTCAGAGCGAGAGACGTCACCAAAAGCCACGGCCCTTGCAGAGGGGAACAACCACTTCAAGGTCTCAGAGCGAGAGACGTCACCAAAAGCCACGGCCCTTGCAGAGGGGAACAACCACTTCAAGGTCTCAGAGCGAGGGACGTCACCAAAAGCCACGGCCCTTGCAGAGGGGAACAACCACTTCAAGGTCTCAGAGCGAGAGACGTCACCAAAAGCCACGGCCCTTGCAGAGGGGAACAACCACTTCAAGGTCTCAGAGCGAGAGACGTCACCGATTGAAACGCTGTTAACGCGCACCCCGCTGGCTAGCTAACTAGCCATTTCACACCGGTTACAAAGACGTGTGTGCAAACTGGGCTCTGGGTGCATGCAATATGATTATATGCTTAACTGTGATTAGACATAGGATCCTGTAGTGCAAAACACATACTGTATAGTGGGTCCTGTCATAAATTCCTGCTGATGGGTCGATTCTCTGCACCCGATATAATTTTATAATTATAATTTTCAGCTTGGAAAAGTCTTCATTGCCTCCTTCACAGCGCAGTGTAGGAGGAGGACACTATATAAAGGAGCACCAAGAAAACAGCCGTAAGGCTAGCTAGGTGGTACGTAGCATAAGGCTAGCTAGGTGGTACGTAGCATAAGGCTAGCTAGGTGGTACGTAGCATAAGGCTAGCTAGGTGGTACGTAGCATAAGGCTAGCTAGGTGGTACGTAGCATAAGGCTAGCTAGGTGGTACGTAGCTTAAGGCTAGCTAGGTGGTACGTAGCATAAGGCTAGCTAGGTGGTACGTAGCTTAAGGCTAGCTAGGTGGTACGTAGCATAAGGCTAGCTAGGTGGTACGTAGCATAAGGCTAGCTAGGTGGTACGTGGCTGAGTGGACACCTGCAATAGGTTTCTCTCGCTGAGGCCAGAGGTGCTTCTTTAGATCCTGGTGGCTGATTCCTGTTAACATTTACTGCTTAAATGCACATACAATTGTATTCAGATCGATCGATCTCTCTCTCTCTCTCTCTCTCCCTCTCTCTCTCTCAGCCCAACATGTTTTATATATTTAACTAGGCAAGTCAGTTTAGAACAAATTCTTATTTATAATGACAGCCTAGGAACAGTGGGTTACCTGTCTTGTTCAGGAGCAGAATGACATATTTTTATCTTGTCAGCTCAGGGATTCGATCTAGCAACATTTTGGTCACTGGCCCAACACTCTAACCACTAGGCTACCTGCCAAACTAATGCAGTGCTGTAGTGACTGTTCATGACACCAATGCTGACCACCTCGCCATCAGCCGTGCTTGTCACATCTCTGGGACAATTTAGAAATTGACAAATGTAATCGATTTGCATCAAATATAGTAGCGCAGACCACTGAGGTTCAGTGAAGCTTGTCAACACTTTGTAACACTGAAATACCGACAGCAAGTGGCAGAAAGCTCATGTTGACTTAACTTTTATTTTGAAAGTAGGAAAACAATAAGTCTGGGTTTGCTTCGTAAGCACAATTAGAGCAGATCATTGGACAGAACACATTTCCATTTAAGCCTGAGACCAAGTACTTATATAATCTTAGCAGCATTTGAGAGTGCATTGGTATTATAGTCATGTAGGCTACAGGGAGCTCCAAAAGTATTGGGACAGTGAATTATGTTGTTGTTGTTTTGGCTCTGTACTGCAGCACTTTGGATTTGAAATGATGATTTGAGGGTATTTTCATCCGTATCGGGTGTGAACCGTTTAGAAATGACAGCACTTTTTGTACATAGTTCCACCATTTCAAGGGATCAAAAAGTATTGGGACAAATTGACTTATATGTGTTATAGAGTAGTCAAATGTTTAGTATATGACTCCCCCTGATAAATCACCCCCAAAAAATATATTAACATAAATTATTATAAAATTGTTTTCACCAAATGAGTGCACTAGGACTTTGTCACTCCTGTATGAGCAGAGACAAATACTCCTCAGCAGAGAGCAGGTTCACAGTTTTGAGCGGGTATGATATTTGTGCGTCTGTAACTTTCTCACTCATCATTATTCATGACCCATTCAGGATTATCTGTAATCATGGTGGCATCCACATCAATGTAGAAGTATTTAGAAACATTCTATTCTTATTTTCTTTAAAAGTGACTCAAAAATGACAAAATAATCTGAAACACAACCAAAACAAACAGCAAATGCATCCAACAAGTTTGGAGAGTCACAAGCTTGTTGGAATCATTGCTTGATATAGGAATATGGGACCACATATTACAATTTGAACTACTTCAATACGCATATAAGTGAATTTGTCTGGTCTTTAACCTCATAGTCATTATATCATTTCAAATCCAAAGTGCTGGAGCGCTGAGCCAAAACAATAAAAGATGTGTCACTGTCCCAATACTTTTGAAACTCACTATATGTAGTCCACAGTGTGAATGTCTAAGTTCGTGGTCTTCTTGGCAGTGCTGGGTCTGTATACACAAAATTAGAGTTGAATATACAAAACCTTTAAGCCAAAATTACAAACATATACTGTATTTATAACATATCAGCTCTATTTTCTGCTGGCATTAAGGCAGGGCGCTAGTGTCAAGCGTACACTCTGAACAATTTGGACTTGTAAAAGCCAGTGCTCAGTTATTTTCCAGGTCCCTTGCGCTGAGGTGGAAGTTAAAATCGTGTGCCAATGTGCCAATTTGAATCAGCACTACTAATTATAATTTAGACTCAACAAAAGCTGGTCTTCACGGTAATGTAATTGGTTATGGCATGGATTTTGCCAGAGGAAGAACACAGTAGCCTAATCAGTAGCCTAATCAGTAGCTTAATCAGTAGCTAAATCAGTAGCCTAATCAGTTGCTTAATCAGTAGCATAATCATTAGCCTAATCAGTAGCTTAATCAGTAGCCTAATCAGTAGCTTAGTCAGTAGCCTAATCAGTAGCCTAATCAGTAGCTTAGTCAGTAGCTTAGTCAGTAGCCTAATCAGTAGCTTAGTCAGTTGCCTAATCAGTAGCCTAATCAGTAGCTTAAACAGTAGCCTAATCAGTAGCCTAATCAGTAGCTTAGTCAGTTGCCTAATCAGTAGACTAATCAGTAGCTTAATCAGTATTTAATCAGTAGCCTAATCAGTAGCTTAATCAGTAGCTTAATCAGTATTTAATCAGTAGCCTAATCAGTAGCCTAATCAGTAGCCTAATCAGTAGCTTAGTCAGTAGCTTAATCAGTAGCTTAATCAGTATTTAATCAGTAGCCTAATCAGTAGCCTAATAAGTAGCTTAATCAGTAGCTTAATCAGTATTTAATCAGTAGCCTAATCAGTAGCCTATAACCAATGTTTTATTAAAATATCAGGAGCAGCAACACAGGCAACAGACCTTCCCATTTTTTCATTATATTGGACATTATTCTTGTCCCTGCATATTCTGTGAAAAGTTTGAACTAATTTGGCCTACATGTGCGATGTCCATTGAATTAAAGGTTTTAGTGACTGTGTGAAGTCTGAACATCAATGTCCATTGAATGAAAGGTTTTAGTGACTGTGGGAAATCTGTTTAGGAACATCAAGTTATAACAATAGACTGCTTATCGTTGTTCCTATATCATTTTGTAAAGAAAATGGCATCTTTCACTTTCATCGCT
Organism: Brachymystax lenok tsinlingensis; assembly: GCA_030435695.1. Taxonomy (NCBI): domain Eukaryota; kingdom Metazoa; phylum Chordata; class Actinopteri; order Salmoniformes; family Salmonidae; genus Brachymystax; species Brachymystax lenok. The sequence goes on along the minus strand of CM059782.1, from coordinate 7,692,472 downwards.
GTCCTTGGTGCTGAATCTGCTTGTAGCCTAGGCTATTTGCCTGTTTGTTTGTTTACGTTTTACGTGGCACAGTCACTAACAGTCACTAACATTATAACATTTGGGCAATAACCATGCATTTTAGAACTTGCGAATGCTTGGTGTGTAGGGGAATGTTGAAGATTCATGATATCATGATTCTGACCCGATCCTATTTAGAAATATTGTGTTAAAAAAAAAAAGGATTTGATTGTTTTTATTTTTATTTATTTTTATTAGAAAGATTCACGGTCCATGGGTTTATGTTGAGATCGTACTTGGCTCGAATGCAATGCAATTTCGCCTGTTACTGTATTTCTGGAGAATATCATCTGTCAGATGGTTCCAAGATGTTTACAAAACATTACGTTTGGGGAACAAATTCACTGTCAATGAAGTCATAGACATGTTTTACTGTAAAATGTATAGACAGAGCCATGCATTGTTCTTTTCTAAACACAAATGATAATAGATTAATTACTGGGTTATGGTACTATATACCAGTGTGGCAGTTTTACTAAACTGGTAAGGCATACACGTTTTTAAATAATTAAAGAATCAATGTGCATCATTAACTAAAATGGCTTTTGCAGGAAAATTTACATATGTTTTTACGTAGAATTATGCATAATGAATATGGCTTTAGATTGCAGGAAAAATCAGTTTCAGGTGTTTAAAAAATGTTAATTAATTATTCAACATCTAACCCCTCCTCCATCATCACGTCGTACCCCCTCTAAAACAATGGGTTCATGACGCCCCTGAGCGTAGGCCTACTATCTCTATTCTCAAGAGAATAAATTATTAAATATTATTTGTAGTATACTTGTCGAATATTTGAAAAAGAGCATGCCACATTTTTACTTACCATGAAAAAGAAAAAGAAACCGGAAAACATACAGAAAAACATAAATAATGTGATAAGTTAATGAAGTTATCATCCAATTTGTTTTTGCATTGGACAACAATAATAGAGACATGAAGAGCATGATTACTGGACGCAATAATAAATCATCATGCAATAATCAAACAACTTACATTGACTATCAAATTTCCTAATGATGGTATCGAGGAAAGTATTCTGCGCTGCCACGTGACCCCGTCGGACCGGCATCTTTGCTCTATCCCCCTGAAGTTTTGTGGACTTTCTGTCGACAATGCTGACCTCTACGTCTCGACAAGTCCCGACAAAAACGGACGACAATCACCGTGCCCTGCGTCATAGAATCATAAATACTGTACTCCTCGACCGAAGCCTTTCTAGCTTCATGAGACGGACCAAGTGGACAGTCCTCTCAGAGAAAGGAGCGTTAGAGAAAATGAGCCGTCACTTAATCCCCCGGAGACAGTTTCTAGTTTCCACTGAGAGGAGCGTGTGTTTTGTTTAGGTCCCTTGAGCTGTCAAATATGATATCCTCTCTGGTGAATAGCAAGACGAGAGTCTACTTCTTGTAACTCCTCGTTACACACTCCGGGAAGGGGGAGTCAGTCAGCCTTGCTTTAGCCATAGTTGCGTCTTATTTTTCTCCTGGCCCACCTATTCTTCCCTGTGTCCGTACGACCGATGGACGAAACAGAGAGAAATCAGCAGCCTAGTAAATAGTTGAATAACTCCTTGGATAAAGTCCGTCCTAGGTCGTTTGGATGTAGTCGCTCTGGAGTCGAAGTGTCCCGCGTGTGGTCAGCTCTGTGCGCTCATCGGTGGTGGCGATTGGCGACTGCGCCTCTTTCACACCTTCCTCTTCGGCAAACAGAACTGTTGAAACATTGGATGACAATGAACGTGTATAAAGCACAACGTCAGACATAAAATATAATCATTATTTTGATAATTTGGTGCTTAGTAATATAAATATCCGATTACATTAATTGAATAGTCCATCTATCCAATAAACCGACAATGGCGAATTAACAAAGAGAAAGCCATGCGACTATTCTGAAGCGCTGTAACTAAAGAAGGGTAGCAGCGTCTGGTTTGAAATAAACCAAACATGTCCCTCTGTGGCCAAACGGTTTGGTATCCACACAAGTGCCTCTACATTTACATTCACTTGTGTAGTCTAACCCACATCCACATGACATCACTGTCACAATTCAACCAGACTGGCACACACAACAGCCGCAATCTATTCTAAGGCTATATGCAATGAGGCTAATTCAAAATCCCAATCGAAAACAAGTGCTGGTTGTGGTCGGTTTCATTTTGCGTGTGAAGTGCACAAGGCGTTGACTCACCGCTTTGTCAATTATGCGCTTTTTGGGGACTTCCGATGTGCTTTATTTATTTCATGGAAGGACTGGGCTTCAGACTAGCACACACGTCACTGCCTGCACGAGCACTGGAGGGGGTTCCCCTTTCGTCACTGTGCGATAGACAAAGAGCGCGCTCCGCGTGCAGTACGCATGTTGTTGGCACTGTCTGGTTCACTTTGAGGTTATTTTACAGCATGATGCTTAACTCTCACTACCGGTATACAGTATCATCTTCATTAAATACAATACACACACAATAACACTGTTATCCTGATCATTTATTGTATTTTCTTTTGAAGGCTGTAAATGTGAAAATGGAGAGGGGGATCCATAGCGCTCCGTGGGCGGAGAGCTGCCTGTTCTCTTGTTCCAATTCCCTTATTTAGTCAGGAGCAGACAGACACGCGGCTGCCTCCTGGAAGCGTCCCCCAGTAAGATCTCCCAGTCTCTCTCTCTCTCTCTCTCTCTCTCTCTCTCTCTCTCTTCACACACACCAGTCTTATATTTTACACACCAGTCTTCACAGAGACATGCATTGGATATGTGCATAGATTTACCAAATATACTGGTATGGACATCACATTTAGCAACATGCAACATAATCTTTAAATATATATTGTGTAGAGAAAAATTGAAAGAGTGATTAGTGATTTATTAGAAAAGTAGCACAATGCTGTACAGTGTAAAGGCGTTTCAGAAGGCACTGTATGATAGGTTGATCCATCATTGTAAAATAATATGTTAAATGTGTAGATACTCCTCTAAGAAAACCAATGGTGCAAACTGCATTACTCTACAGTGCCTTGCAAAAGTATTCATCCCCCTTGGCATTTTCCTATTGTGTTGCATTACAACCTGTAATTTAAATTGATTTTTATTTGGATTTCATGCAATAGACATACACAAAATAGTCAAAATTGGTGATGTGAAATGAAAAAAATAAACCGGAAAAGTGATGCGTGCATATGTATTCACCCCCTTTGCTATGAAGCCCCTAAATAAGATCTGGTGCAACCAATTACCTTCAGAAGTCACATAATTAGTTTTAAAAAAAAGTCCACCTGTGTGCAATGTAAGTGTCACATTATCTGTCACATAATCTCAGTATATATACACCTTTTCTGACAGGCCCCAGAATCTGCAACACCACTAAGCACGGGGCACCATGAAGACCAAAGAGCTCTCCAAACATATCAGGGTTGGGTTACAAAAAAATATCTGAAACTTTGAACATCACACGGAGCACCATTAAAAACATTATTACAAAATGGAAAGAATATGGCACCACAACAAACCTGCCAAGAGAGGGCCGCCCACCAAAACTCACAGACCAGGCAAGGAGGGCAGAGAGGCAACAAAGAGACCAAAGATAACCCTGAAGGAGCTGCAAAGCTCCACAGCGGAGATTGGAGTATCTGTCCATAGGACTACTTTAAGCCAAACACTCCACATAGCTGGGCTTTACGGAAGTGGGCAGAAAAAAGGCATTGCTTAAAGAAAAAAATAAGCAAACATGTTTGGTGTTTGCCAAAAGGCATGTGGGAGACTCCCCAAACATATAGAAGAAGGTACTCTGGTCAGATGAGACTAAAATCTAGCTTTTTGGCCATCAAGGAAAACGTTTTGTCTGGCGCAAAACAACACCTCTCATCACCCCGAGAACACCATCCCACCAGTGAAGCATGGTGGTGGCAGCATCATGCTGTGGGGATATTTTTCATTGGCAGGGACTGGGAAACTGGTCAGAATTGGAGGAATGATGGATGGCGTTAAATACAGGGAAATTCTTGAGGGAAACCTGTTTCAGTCTTCCAGAGATTTGAGACTGGGACGGAGGTTCACTTTCCAGCAGGACAATGACCCTAAGCAAACTGCTAAAGCAACACTCAAGTGGTTTACGGGGAAATATTTAAATGTCTTGGAATGGCCTAGTCAAATCCCAGACCTCAATCCAATTGAGAATCTGTGGTATGACTTAAAGATTGCTGTACAACAGCGGAACCCATCCAACTTGAAGGAGCTGGAGCAGTTTTGCCTTGAAGAATGGGCAAAACCCCCAGTGGCTAGATGTGCCAAGCTTATAGAGACATACCCCAAGAGACTTGCAGCTGTAATTGCTGCAAAAGATGGCTCTACAAAGTATTGACTTTGGTGGGGTGAATAGTTATGCACGCTCCAATTTTTGTTTGTTTCACAATAAAAAATATTTTGCATCTTCAAAGTGGTAGGCATGTTGTGTAAATCAAATGATACAACCCCCCCCAAAAAATCTATTTTAATTCCAGGTTGTAAGGCAACAAAATAGGAAAAATGCCAAGGGGGGTGAATACTTAAGCAAGCCAGTGTATTGTAATCAGTTAAAAAATTGTTTTTTACCCTTCTAGGATGGCCAAGATTATGGTGATTAAATCAATGGAGGCAGGAGAAAAAAAGTGGGGAAAAAACATGAAAATAGCATTGCATCAGCTCGGCTGGGTGCTGTGTGAGAATTAAAGGCCATTTAGCAGCTATTTCTCAATGCCACCAACGCATATATTAGTAACGTAGAGCACTCCAAGAAGCATTCCCAAATTACAAACTCTTAAATACATTTTTATAATAGTGTAATATTGTTCTCAGAGTTGTGTTTGAGGTTTTCTCCAAATCAGCTTTAACTTTGGAAACTATGCCACAAATAAAACATTGAATAAATAAAAGTCATGCTCTTGGGCATTTAAAAAAAATAAGTATCTTGTGGGTTAGGCTGGCGAATTGGGAGTCTACTCGCCTGTCTGTGGGGCAAATTCCATCCTTGAGAACTTCCATGGCTATCAACAATGAAAGGATGGATTCAGCAATACGTTGCTTTTCAAAGTGGATGCTGTCCCTACCAACAACGTGGTTATAAAGTATCACAAACATCCGGCAGCAGCAGAGACAGAGCATTAGGTAAGTGAAAGAGCTATCTTACTACTTCTACGCTAATGTTAGCTAGCTATAGAGCTAACCCATTTCAAATCAAATCAAATGTTATTTGTTACATGCTCCGAATACAAGTGAAATGCTTACAAGCCCTTAACTAACAATGCAGTTTTTAGAAAAATAAGCATTAAGAAAGTATTTACCAAATGAACAGAATAAGTGTTTGTTTGTTTTAAAATAGAAGACAATTGAAAAATAACTAATAATTAAAGAGCAACAATAAAATAACAGTAACAAGTCTATATACAGGGGGTACCGGTACAGAGTCAATGTGTGGGGGCACAGGTTAGTCGAGGTAATTGAGGCAATGAAAATAGTCAGGGTAGCCATTTGATTAGCTGTTCAGGAGTCTTATGGCTTGGGGGTAGAAGTTGTTAAGAATCATTTTGGACCTAGAATTGGCGCTCCGGTACCGCTTGCCATGCGGTAGCAGAGAGAACAGTCTATGACTAAGGGGGCTGGAATCCTTGGCAATTTTTAGGCCCTTCCTCTGACACCGCCTGGTATAGAGGTCCTGGATGGCAGGAAGCTTGGCCCCAGTGATGTACTGGATCATACGCATTTCCCTCTGTAGTGCCTTGTGGTTGGAGACCGAGCAGTTGCCATGCCAGGCAGTGATGCAACCAGTCAGGATGCTCTCGATGGTGCAGCTGTAGAACCTTTTGAGGATCTGAGGACCTTAGGCATTGTCGCGCCCTCTTCATGACTGTCTTGGTGTGTTTGGACCATGATAGTTCGTTGGTGATGCGGACACCAAGGAACTTGAAGCTCTCAACTTGCTCCACTACAGCCCAGTTGATGAGAATGGGGTGTGCTCGGCCCTCCTTTTCCTGTAGTCCATGATCATCTCCTTTGTCTTGATCACGTTGAGGGAGAGGTTGTTGTTCTGGCACCACAAGGCCAGGTCTCTGACCTCCTCTCTATAGGCTGTCTCGTTGTTGTCGATGACCAGGCCTACCACTGTTGTGTCGTTTGCAAACCTAATGATGGTGTTGGAGTTGGGCTTGGCCACGCAGTCACGAGTGAACAGGGAGTACAGGAGGGGACTGAGGACTCACCCCTGAGGGGCCCCCGTGTTGAGGATCAGTGTGGCATTTGTGTTGTTACCTACCCTTAACACCTGGGGGCGGCCTGTCAGGAAGACCAGGATCCAGTTGCAGAGGGAGGTGTTTAGTCCCAGGGTCCTTAGCTTAGTGATGAGCTTTGAGGGCACTATGGTGTTACCTAACCTTAGGTTATTTAGTTTACGTCTTCCTTCTAAACACTGATCAATACCAAAGTAACCAAATTAACATGTCTGCCTGCTGTTGGTAGCTAACTGCTTGTGTTGTCATACCATAGATAGTACAAACCTATGGGAAAATAGTAGTTTTGGTCGCGATGGAGGTCAATGTTTCTGTATAGAGCCCTGTGGCTGGGGCCAAAACTGTGTGTGTGTCTATGGCGGGCTAAACCGAAACGCATGGCTTCAGCCATGTACTCGAACATGGATCTGGTGACATTTCGGAGAAAGGAGCCAGGTTTTCTCTAGAGGGGTGGATTGTGGATTTTGCTCAATGGAAACATGTTTTTTTTTAACCTTTATTTTTTAACTAGGCAAGTCAGTTAAGAACAAATTCTTATTTTCAATGACGGCCTAGGAACAGTGGGTTAACTGCCTTGTTCAGGGGCAGACCGACAGATTTTTACCTTGTGAGCTCGGGGATTCGATCTTGCATTCGATCTTGCAACCTTTCGGTTACTAGTGGTTAGAGCGTTGTGGATCTTACCGCATCATCTTAAGACGTGAGTTGTGTTTTGGTAGCCCCTGGCTGTCTGCTCTTGGGCTCTCCGTGTGTGTGGATGGCTCGTTGGATGGTGTCTGTGGCGCCGGCAGACTACATTTAAACGCATGTGAAAAATGTTATAAATGGAATTGCATTTTAATGAGGGAAATACGTATTTGACCCCTCTGCAAAACATGACTTAGTACTTGGTTGCAAAACCCTTGTTGGCAATCACAGAGGTCAGACGTTTCTTGCAGTTGGCCACCAGGTTAGCACACTTCTCAGGAGGGATTTTGTCCCACTCCTCTTTGCAGATCTTCTCCAAGTCATTAAGGTTTCGAGGCTGACGTTTGGCAACTCGAACCTTCAGCTCCCTCCACAGATTTTCTATGGGATTAAGGTCTGGAGACTGGCTAGGCCACTCCAGGACCTTAATGTGCTTCTTCTTGAGCCACTCCTTTGTTACCTTGGTCGTGTGTTTTGGGTCATTGTCATGCTGGAATACCCATACACGACCCATTTTCAATGCCCTGGCTGAGGTTCTCACCCAAGATTTGACGGTACATGGCCCCGTCCATCGTCCCTTTGATGCGGTGAAGTTGTCCTGTCCACTTAGCAGAAAAACACCCCCAAAGCATAATGTTTCCACCTCCATGTTTGATGGTGGGCATGGTGTTCTTGGAGTCATAGGCAGCATTCCTCCTCCTCCAAACACGGCGAGTTGAGTTGATGCCAAAGAGCTCCATTTTGGTCTCATTTGACCACAACTCTTTCACCTAGTTGTCCTGTTCATTGGCAAACTTCAGACGGGCATGTATATGTGCTTTCTTGAGCAGGGGGACCTTGCGGGCGCTGCAGGATTTCAGTCCTTCACGGCGTAGTGTGTTACCAATTGTTTTCTTGGTGACTATGGTCCCAGCTGGCTTGAGATCATTGACAAAATCCTCCCGTGTAGTTCTGGGCTGATTCCTCACCATTCTCATGATCATTGCAACTCCACGAGGTGAGATCTTGCATGGAGCCCCAGGCCGAGGGAGATTGACAGTTATTTTGTGTTTCTTCCATTTGCGAATAATCGCACCAACTGTTGTCACCTTCTCACCAAGCTGCTTGGCAATGGTCTTGTAGCCCATTCCAGCCTTGTGTAGGTCTACAATCTTGTCCCTGACATCCTTGGAGAGCTCTTTGGTCTTGGCCATGGTGGAGAGTTTGGAATCTGATTGACCGATTGCTTCTGTGGACAGGTGTCTTTTATACAGGTAAGAAACTGAGATTAGGAGCACTCCCTTTAAGAGTGTGCTCCTAATCTCAGCTCGTTACCTGTATAAAAGACACCTGGGAGCCAGAAATCTTTCTGATCGAGACGGGGTCAAATACTTATTTCCCTCATTAAAATGCAAATAAATTAATAATATTTTTCACATGCGTTTTTCTGGATTTTTTTGTTGTTATTCTGTCTCTCACTGTTCAAATAAACCTACCATTAAAATTATAGACTGATCATTTCTTTGCCAGTGGGCAAACTTACAAAATCAGGAGGGGGTCAAATACTTTTTTCCCCCACTGTATTGTTACATTTATTAAATACTCCAAACAGCCTACCAGACCGCTCGGAGGCGTCCGCATGGCCCTAAAGCACATTGTTGCCTCGTTTGTATCAAATATAAAACTGGGCGGGACAAAAATGCAATTTCAGAATGTGTGGGGGACATTTCCCTGTCCCCAGTCAAAGTTGCGCTCCTGCCATAACCATACTGCCACCATGAGGAACTTTGCTAACAACGTTGACCACTCGTCCACACAACGCCATACAAGCTGTCTGATATCTGTCCAGTACAGTTCAAACGGGGATTCATCCTTGAAGAGCACACTTCTCCAATGTGTCAGTGGTAATCGAAGGTGAGCATTTTCCCACTGAAGTTGGTTACGACGCCAAACTGCAGTCAGGTCTAGACCCTGGAGAGAACGACCAGCATACAGATGAGCTTCCCTGAGACGATTTATGACAGTTTTATCAGCTGTCGAGGTGACTGGTCTCAGACGATCCCGCAGGTGAAGAAGCTGGATGTGGTTGTCCTGGGCTGGTGTGGTTACACGCGGTCTGCGATTGTGAGGCCGGTTGGACGTACTGCCAAATTCTCAAAACAACGTTGGAGGCAGCTTATGATAAAGAAATGAACGTTCAATTCTCTGGCAACTGCTCTGGTGGACATTCCTGCAGTCAGCAAGGCAATTGCACACTCCCTCAAAACTTGAGACATCTGTAACATTGTGTTGTGTGACAATTTCAGAGTGGCCTTTATTGTTCCCGGCACAAGGTGCACCTGTGTAACGATCATGCTGTTTAATTAGCTTCTTGATATGCCACATCTGTCAGGTGGAGGAATTATCTTGGTAAAGGAGAAATGTTCACTAGCAGAGATGTAAACAAACTTCTGAGATCTTTTATTTCAGTTAATATTTCTGTTCAGTATAATACATAGCACCAACTACATCAACTCAGCAAAACTAGAAACATTCCTTTCTTTCAAAGACAATTCGTAAAAATCCAAATATCTTCATTGTAAAGGTTTTAAACACTGTTTCCCATGCTTGTTCAATGAACCATAAACAACTAATGAACATGCACCCGTGGAACGGTCGTTAAGACACTAACAGCTTACAGACAGTAGGCAATTAAGGTCACAGTTATGAAAACTTAGGACACTAAAGAGGCCTTTCTACTGACTCTGAAAAACACCAAAAGAAAGATGTCCAGGGTCCCTGCTCATCTGCGTGAACGTGCCTTTGGCATGCTGCAAGGAGGCATGAGGACTGCAGATGTGGGTGGCCAGGGAATTAGTTGCAATGTCCGTACTGTGAGACGCCTGAGAAAGCACTACAGGGAGACAGTACGGACAGCTGATCGTCCTCGCAGTGGCAGACCACGTGTAACAACACCTGCACAGGATTGGTACATCCGAACATCACACCTGCGGGACAGTTACAGGATGGCAACAACAACTGCCCGAGTTACACCAGGAACGCACAATCACTCCATCAGTGCTCAGACTGTCCGCAATAGGCTGAGAGAGGCTGGACTGAGGGCTTGTAGGCCTGTTGTAAGGCAGGTTCTCACCAGACATCACTGGCAACAACGTTGCATATGGGCACAAACCCACCGTCGCTGGACCAGACAGGACTGGCAAAAAGTGCTCTTCACTGACGAGTCGCGGTTTTGTCTCACCAGGGGTGATGGTTGGATTCGCATTTATTGTCGAAGGAATGAGCGTTACACCGAGGCCTGTACTCTGGAGCAGGATCGATTTGGAGGTGGAGGGTCCGTCATGGTCTGGGGCGGTGTGTCACAGCATCATTGCAGTCAATCTCAACCCTGTGCATTACAGGGAAGGCATCCTCCTCCCTCATGTGGTACCCTTCCTGCAGGCTCATCCTGACATGACCCTCCAGCATGACAATGCCACCAGCCATACTGCTTGTTCTGTGCGTGATTTCCTGCAAGACAGGAATGTCAGTGTTCTGCCATGGCCAGCGAAGAGCCCGGATCTCAATCCCATTGAGCACGTCTAGGACCTGTTGGATCGGAGGGTGAGCGCTAGGGCCATTCCCCCCAGAAATGTCTGGTATCTTGCAGGTGCCTTGGTGGAAGAGTGGGGTAACATCTCACAGCAAGAACTGACAAATCTGGTGCAGTCCATGAGGAGGAGATGCACTGCAGTACTTAATACAGCTGGTGGCCACACCAGATAATGACTGTTACTTTTTTTTACCGCCCCCTTTGTTCAGGGACACATTATTCAATTTCTGTTAGTCACATGTCTGTGGAACTTGTTCAGTTTATGTCTCAGTTGTTGAATCTTGTTATGTTCATAGAAATATTTACACATGTTAAGTTTGCCTGAAAATAAACGCAGTTGACAGTGAGAGGACGTTTCTTTTTTTGCTGAGTTTCCTTACAGTGCATTCGGAAAGTATTTAGACCCCTTGACTTTTTCCACATTTTGTTAAGTTACAGCCTTATTCAAAAATGTATTAAATAGTTTTTTCCCCTTATCAATCTACACAATACCCCATAATGACAAATCAAAACATATTTTTCAAAATGCTTGCAAATTTAAAAGAAAAAGAAAACGAAAATATCACATTTACAGTATTCAGGCACTTTTGGCAGTGATTACAGCCCCGAGTCTTCTTGGGTATGACGCGACAAGCTTGGCACATCTGTATTTGGGGAGTATGTCCCATTCTTCTGTGCAGATCCTCTGAAGCTCTGTCAGGTTGGATGGGGAGTGTCATTGCACAGCTATTTTCAGGTCTCTCCAGAGAAGTTTGGGTTTAAGTCTGGGCTCTGGCTGGGCAACTCAAGGACGTTCGGACACTTGTCCCGAAGCCTCTCCTGCGTTGTCTTGGCTGTGTGCTTAGGGTCGTTGTCCTGTTCGAAGGTGAACCATCGCCCCAGTCTGACGTCCTACGTGCCCTGGAGCAGGTTTTCATCAAGGATCTCTCCTTTCATCAAGGATCTCGCTTTGCACTTTCCCTGAATCCTGACAAGTCTCCCAGTCTCTGCCGCAGAAAAACATCCCCACAGCATGATGCTGCCACCACCATGCTTCACCGTAGTGCCAGGATGGTGCCCGGTTTCTTCCATACGTGACGCTTGGCATTCAGGCCAAAGTGTTTGATCTTGGTTTCATCAGACCAGAGAATCTTGTTTCTCATGGTCTGAGTTCTTTAGGTGCCTTTTGGCAAACTCCAAGTGGACTGTCATGCGCCTTTACTTGCTCAGTTTGGCCGGTGGCCAGCTCTAGGAAGAGTCTTGGTGGTTCCAAACTTCTTCCATTTAAGAATGAAGGAGGACAATCTGTTCTTGGGGACCTTCAATTCTGTAGAAATGTTTTGGTACCCTTCCCCAGATCTCTGCTTTGACACTATCCTGTCTTGGAGCTCTAAGGACAATTCCCTCAACCATATGGCTTGGTTTTTGCTCTGACATGCACTGTCAACTGTGGGACGTTATATAGACAGGTGTGTGCCTTTCCAATCATGTCCCATCAATTGAATTTATCACAGGTGGACTCCAATCAAGTTGTAGAAACATCTCAAGGATAGTCAATGGGAACAGGATGCACCTGAGCTCAATTTCGAGTCTCATAGCAGAGGGTCTAAAAACTAAATTAGTTTTTTTATGTTAAATACATTTCTAAAAACCTGTGTCATGATGGGGTATTGTGTGTAGATTGATGAGGAAAATTTTTATTTAATAAATTTTTTTTAGCTGTAATGTAACAAAATGTGGAAAAAGTCAAGGGGTCTGATTACTTTCCAATTGTACTGTATCTGATTTATCTGCTACCTGGACTTTATGGCTAGCTGACAGGCTCCCCTGGTCATCTTTCTTCTCGATTCCAGAGGATATAAAACAACATAGAGGTATACGTATAGATTTTGAGACATGACATGTAGTATTTTCATTAGTATACGCTTATGTGAAATTCTTTTTTTTTTTTTTTTGATTTCTTACAAAAACAAGCGTATCTCTGTGAAATGTCAATGGAGCACTGAGCTTACCGCTTTCCATTTTCAAAGCCTTTTACATTTAATTCAGTTTGTGTCATTTTAAGTTAGGCTTTAAGCAACCCACGGAAACAACTTTTCAGATATCCACCACAACATGTAAAATGCTCAAAAGTCATAAGAGTAAGAGACAAATTGGCAGCTGCGATCTTTAATAATGTAGCCTTATTATTACAGAACTGTATTCCATGTGTTACACATGGAATTGCCCAAGAGAAAGTCTGTCAGCAGGCAACGCCCAACTATATGACTGAAGAATCTGAGCTCTGAAAATTGCCTTGCAATGTATATATCCAATTAGCTAATGTAATCAACCATGTTGATGAATGGATAACTACATAATTGGTTATTCTAGGTGGGGCCCTGATTGAATTATGCATGTAGCGATCATGGGTGGGAGGGTGCGGGGTGCAGCCATCATGTCCATTAAAGTGCATTACCGGAGAACGACAAGAAGCGGAAGAGACAGCGAGGGACAGTGGGACTGCAGCAACTGGGTGTGAGTGACAGAGAGAGTGGCCATGAAGTAATGGGCAGACGGACAGCATGACTAAAAGCATGGACGCTGGCAGGAAGTGGGTGTGGTGGGGAGAGAGAGTGTGTGTGTTTGTCTGTGTCTGTGTGTGGAGGGCTGTTTGTCTGTGTGTGTGTGTCTGTGTCTATTTGTGTGTGTGTGTGTGTGTGGGGGGGGCATTCATTTAGAGGCTACTGATGGGGTGAAGAGCGGGGGCAATGTGTGTCAGAGTGTACTGTATCCACCCTGGCAGCTGGTGAACTGGCAGCTGGTGAACTGGCAGCTGGTGAACTTGCAGCTGGTGAACTGGCAGCTGGTGAACTGGCAGCTGGTGAACTGGCAGCTGGTGAACTGGCAGCTGGTGAACTTGCAGCTGGTGAACTGGCAGCTAGTGAACTGGCAGCTGGTGAACTGGAAGCTGGTGAACTTGCAGCTGGTGAACTGGCAGCTGGTGAACTGGCAGCTGGTGAACTTGCAGCTGGTGAACTGGCAGCTGGTGAACTGGCAGCTGGTGAACTTGCAGCTGGTGAACTGGCAGCTGGTGAACTTGCAGCTGTGTATGACAGGCAGGACGACGGGCTCACAGTCCTTGCTGTCACACTTCCAAAATGACATCAATGCTGGACAAACCTCCAAAATGACATCAATGTTGGACAAACCTCCAAAATTACATCATTGCTGGACAAACCTCCAAAACGACATCATTAATGGACATACCTCTAAAATGACATCAATGCTGGACAACATGACGTCACTGCTGGACAAACAGCGCCCTCTACAGTAGCTGACTTCCACGTTGTCAAGACGACAGTCTCCCTTAGTGATGTTCCTGACCTCGGTGTAACGGCGACACTCAACCACAGGCTCCCCCTGTAAGATGAGAGGAGGAACAGAGGAGAAAATAGAACAGGGCGGACAGATAAAGGGAGAGAGACAGATTAGAGGAACGGCTGAGGAGGAGGAGAATGAGAGGGCAACTTGGGGAGTTGAGAAAAGAAAAGAGGGTTTTGTGTTTGTTAATGAACGAGAGTGAGCTCTAGAGAGAGAGAGAGAGAGAGAGAGAGAGAGAGAGAGAGAGGCCCTAAATCGACAGTACACCATGGCAAACTATTTGACCATGGTTACTGATCAAAACCTTAGAAAAACCTTGACAAAGTACAGGCTCAGTGAGCACAACCTTGCCATTGAGAAGGGTAGACACAGGAAAACCTGGCTCCCTGTAGAGGAAAGGCTGTGCAACCACTGCACAACAGCAGAACCTGAGACAGAGCTGCATTTCCTGACAAAATGTCAAAAATATAAAACAATTAGAGAGTGTAATTTCCCCAAATTTGAAACCCTTATTCAAGGTTTCAAAGACCTCACTGATGAGAATAGGCTACCCATCCTGTTAGGGGAGGAAGCAGAAAGCTGTGGGTTGGCAGCGCACTACATTGCTGCCTGCCATAAGATGAGGGACAGTGTCTGACAGACCAATCAACCTGTACATGTCCTCTACTGTATGCTTAGTGTTATTGTTCAATGTGTGGTTATTTTGACCCTTGGTTATTGTTGTTACTGTTGTCCTGTTGACAATTTTGATTGTTATTATTTTCATATTGTAAATATCCCAAGTAAGCTTTGGCAATATGTACATTGTTACGTCATGCCAATAAAGCAAGTTGAATTGAATTGAATTGAATTGAGAGAGAGAGAGAGAGAGAGAGAGAGAGAGAGAGAGAGAGAGAGAGAGAGAGAGAGTGAGCTCTAGAGAGAGAGAGCGAGAGAGAGAGAGAAAGAAAGAGAGAAAGATAGTTTGTCAATGAATGAGAGTGAGCTCTAGAGAGAGAGAGAGTACGAGAGAAAGATAGTTTGTTAATGAACGAGAGTGAGCTCTAGAGATAGAGAGAGATAGTTTGTTACTGAACGAGAGTGAGCTCTAGAGAGAGAGAGAGAGAGAGAGAGAGAGAGAGAGAGAGAGAGAGAGAGAGAGAGAGAGAGAGAGAGAGAGAGAGAGAAAGAGAGAAAGATAGTTTGTTAATGAGAGAGGAGAAGAGTGGGAAGGGAGGAAGAGGACAAGGGCAAACGAGGGTAGCAGAAAAAGGAGAAAGGGAGGGATAGCAGTGGGAGGTGGAGACGCTTTGTCTGAACGGGGAGGCCTACACACCAAAGTCTTTTCAATTAAAATACTCCAGCTCCAACACACCTGGATTAACAAATCAACTGATCATCAAGCTGAGTTAAATTGAATCAGTGGTGCTTATGCTGCAATAGAAACTAGTAGGACTGAGTTTGGAAACATGAAAGGCAGACCCAGTCCTCCACTTAGGGCCTACACACTCACCACAACCAGGGGCCCTTCAGGGGCAGAGGAGGAGTGATGAAGGCAGAGAGAGGCATATAGGAAGAGGAGGAGGAGTGATGGGGCCAGAGAGAGGGAGATAGAATGGAGGGAGAGAGGCGAAGAGGAGGAGTGACGGAGGCAGAGAGAGGGAGATATATTGGAGGGAGAGAGGCCTAGAGGAAGAGGAGGAGGAGCGATGGAGGCAGAGAGGTAGAAGGAATGGATGAAGAGGAGGAGTTGGAGAGACAGAAAGCGAGAGGAGGGAGAGATATGTTGGGTCTGACACAGAGGGATCCAGGCACTGGTGATAATGTTCTGCCAGTGGGAAACTACAGCGTTACCATCTCCCATCTGCTGGCTGTTGCTGGTAGAGCAGCTTTCTAGTTTCCGATAACGTAGCGGCCTCTAAATCAGGTCGACACAGTACACAGCTACTAATACACCAGAAGGTCAAAGAACCATACACACCATCAAATGTGTCCCCGGTACAATTGAATACTCCTCCTTGACAAACACTTAGGAAGAGAGAGAGAGAGAGAGAGAATTCATCAAGAGACTTGGTACATTAGACCAGCGGATCCCAACCTTTTCTGTTCCGGGGACCACCAAATCACTGCCAAAGGATCTTGAGGACCACCATTCGCAGTTACACCATTTTTCTAACATAACATATCTTGCCGGTCAGATTTTGTCCATTTTGGCAACGAATGTAACAAATGAAAGGCCTATTATTATGATTATGAGAAATAATTCCGGAACCACCTGCAGTTTAACCACAGGCTAAAAACCACTGCACTAGACAACAGACACATTAGGATCCAAAGATGAAAAACAAAGTACATTTTACAGTCAAGTCTCTCAGTCCCTCAGTCTATTAACCATGTATCAAACCCCATTTGTCTGAAAGATGGCACGACATACAGTTGAAGTCGAGAGGTTTACATACACTTAGGTTGGAGTCATTAAAACTTGTTTTTCAACCACTCCACAAATTTCTTGTTAACAAACTATAATTTTGGCAAGTCGGTTAGCATATCAACTTTGTGCATGACACAAGTTTTTTTTCCAACAATTGTTTACAGACAGATTATTTCACTTATAATTCACTGTATCACAATTCCAGTGGGCCAGAAGTTTACATACACTAAGTTGACTGTGCCTTTAAACAGCTTGGAAAATTCCAGAAAATTATGTTATGGCTTTAGAAGCTTCTGATAGGCTAATTGACATAATTTGAGTCAATTGGAGGTTTACCTGTGGATGTATTTCAAGGCCTACCTTCAAACTCAGTGCCTCTTTGCTTGACATCGTGGGAAAATCAAAAGAAATCAGCCAAGACCTCAGAAAAAAATTGTAGACCTCCACAAGTCTGGTTCATCATTGGGAGCAATTTCCAAACGCCTGAAGGTACCACGTTCAACTATACAAACAATAGTACGCAAGTATAAACACCATGGGACCACGCTGCAGTCATACCGCAAGCCGAAGAACACCATCCCAACCGTGAAGCACGGGGGTGGCAGCATCATGTTGTGGGGGTGCTTTGCTGCAGGAGGGACTGGTGCACTTCACAAAATAGATAGCATCATGAGGCACACTCCAACACTCACACATAATTTACAGACAGCCAGGGGCACACTCCAACACTCACACATAATTTACAGATAGTCAGGGGCACACTCCAACACTCACACATAATTTACAAAGGAAGCATTTAGGTTTAGTGAGTCTGTCAGATCAGAGGCAGTAGGGATGACCAGGGATGTTGTCTTGATAAGTGCCTGAATTAGACCATTTTCCTGTCCTGATAAGCATTCGAAATGTAACGAATACTTTTGGGTGTCAGAGAAAATGTATGGAGTAAAAAGTACATTATTTTCTTTAGGAATGTAGTGAAGTAAAAGTTGTCAAAAATGGGGCTCCCGGGTGATGCAGCGCTCTAAGGCACTGCATCTCAGTGCCAGAGGCTTCACTACAGACCCTGGTTCGATTCCATGCTGTATCACAACCGGCCGTGATTGGGAGTCCCATAGGGCGGCGCACAATTGGCCCAGCTTCGCCCGGGTTATGGTTTGGCCGGGGTAGGCCGTCATTGTAAATAAGAATTTGTGACTTGCCTAGTTAAATAAAGGTTCAAATTTAAAAAATAATGTAAAGTTTTTTCACTTAAGTACTTTACACCACTGGTACAACTGTATGGAATACTGTTGGTCATTAGATGTTTAATACTGTACTGGATGTCAGGGGGAGGTAATGTACATTGCCAATAAACAGCTATGACTTCCTAACAATGGTAATAGGCTAGCTACATATCCACAATCACATCTGGAATTTGATTGCATATCTTTAGAACAAATCTACACATTTTTGAATATCTCCTACAAGCATTTAGTAAGTAACCGTGTTATAATGGCTACTGATGGAAGTGTTGACTAGCATGTGTTGCAGACATGTCGTAGGAACATCCCAGGGGCCACCTCTTCGTTGGGGTAATCCAGGGGTCATGTTCAGGGTCCCCGAGAGGGAGTGAGGAGAGCAGGGACACGCATGACGAGGGACACATTATCTGTTGCACAGCACCTAATTCAGAAAGACGATCAGATTAGATTAGATTAGTTTACAATCATATTTTTACCTGGTAACTGCATAACAACTATCAAGTAACAATACCAAGGCCTTCAGATTTTGTTGCATTGTATTGAACCCTGTGTTACTCAGTAATAAGCACATTGTCACTGTTACTGTACTGACCATGCCTGACTGTACTGACCATGCCTGACTGTACTGACCATGCCTGACCGTACTGACCATGCCTGACCGTACTGACCATGCCTGACTGTACTGACCATGCCTGACCGTACTGACCATGCCTGACTGTACTGACCATGCCTGACCGTACTGACCATGCCTGACCGTACTGACCATGCCTGACCGTACTGACCATGCCTGACTGTACTGACCATGCCTGACCGTACTGACCATGCCTGACTGTACTGACCATGCCTGACCGTACTGACCATGCCTAACTGTACTGACCATGCCTGACCGTACTGACCATGCCTGGTGGACAGGTACAGTTGAAGTTGGAAGTTTACACACACATTAGCCTAATACATTTCAACTCAGTTTTTCACAATTCCTGACGTTTAATCCTAGTAAAAATTCCCTGTCTTAGGTCAGTTAGGATCACCACTTTATTTTAAGAATGTGAAATGTCAGAATAATAGTACAGAGAAGGATTTATTCCAGCTTTAAGTTTTTTCATCACATTCCCAGTGGGTCAGAAGTTTACATACACTCAATTAGTATTTGGTAGCATTGCCTTTTAATTGTTTAACTTGGTTAAACGTTTCAGGTAGCCTTCCACAAGCTTCCCACAGTAAGTTGGGTGAATTTTGGCCCATTCCTCCTGACAGAGCTGGTGTAACTGAGTCAGATTTGTAGGCCTCCTTGCTCGTGCATGCCTTTTCAGTTCTGCCCACACATTTTCTATGGGGTCAGGGCTTTGTGATGGCCACTCCAATACCTTGACTATGTTGTCCTTAAGCCATTTTGCAACAACTTTGGAAGTATGCTTGGGGTCATTGTTCATTTGGAAGACCCATTTGGTTATAGGGTGTCTTATTGTTCTACATTTTTTCAATATGGGTGATTTAAAATAGCCTGTTTTGTTTTTGTACAGACATCACACCCTTACCTAAACAGCACCCTCACCTGAGGAGTAGAAATCAAAGGGAGAGAAACTGGGAATTGAATAACTGCAGTTGACATAGATAAGTAAATTGAAGAATTGCTCTTATTGCAATGTGGATGGCTCTTAAAATAGCCTTTGGTTGTGCACAGTGTAGTCTCTGGTGTTGCCAGGGACAGCACCCTCTTCAAAGAAGTAGGAGGTGAAGATCTCCCGCACACGGATTGCCTACCATGCTGCGTTGTTGGACCCCATCCTTGAAACACCCTGCAGAGCAGCAGACTTCTCCTCTGGCACACGGCGGCGAGCTGCAGATCCCCTCCTGGTCCTCGTGTCCATCCTCATGAAGTTATACAGGACACAGGCAGCCTTCACACGCCTGAATTCACTCAGGAGACAGTCCCAGATGGCCCTGGTCACCCAACCGTGCAGTGCCCTACACGGTAACTGTAGGCAATTATTTTTAAGGCATCTCCAGTTGCAAGGTATCTGTAGGAATATGGAAGAGATTAGACTGTCATTATTAGACTTTTACATCACCAGGTCATTGTGGATTACTAAAGTATAATATTTCTTACAACAAATCATGATAACATTGGATAGATAGATGCCTCTGCACACACATGTGCATGTGTAGCATGTGACAATAACAGGATCATATCAAGGATAGCGTCACAAATAAATACATCAATACCACTTGAAGCTTGATAGTGAGTTAATCATTTGAATCAGCTGTGCAGTGGCAAGACAATAACAAAAATGTTCACCACTTTGAGTCCCCAGGACCAGGACTGAGAACCACTGCCCTTCATTGGGACCTCTTCATCTGCCGACAGGCTTTCACAGATCTCTGTATCTGAGGACAGAAAACCTCACAAGAAATAGACTTCATATTACTCAAATTAGACCGCACTGAATAT